>JANQBM010819098.1:0-14130 GCA_025594535.1 Erythroxylum domingense | reverse complement strand
TCTACCCCCCAAAAACTTTATAATTTATACCTAATCGCAACAAAATAATAAAATTAATCCCCAACATATAGTAAGAAAAAAATTGGGGTCTAACAAGGTCTGGTACCTTTAATGACCATACAAAAGGTTTTTATTACAAAGACGATATGGGAATTATTCAAAGATAAGGAAACTCTATGATCAAAGTGGATAAATGAGTATTATCAAAGACATTTTTCGTATCTTGGCCAGCGGTAACATTATATCTTGATAGATTGAGTAGGGAGAGAGCCCCCCATGATAATGGAAACACTACCAAATGAACCTGTTTATTTATCTTCTAGTTTGTCTTTGTCTAGTTTACCTAGTAGTGTTAAGCGTGTGTTATCAAATAAAATAGAAAATCTTGTAGAAATCACTCATGTCCTTATAGAAAATAGAGTATGTGAGTCTTCTTTACAATTACTGAGTCTGTACAGTATTAACATTCGTGATCGTTCTTAGACAAGAAATATTCGTACCATCTTGTCTTTCTCACGTCTTAGAGTAAAAGAAATCATCCAAAGTTCTAGATTGGAACAGTGTGGTCTCAGATCTACAAGAACAGAACAGTACGTAAAGCTTGAAATTCCTAAGGAGCTTATCTCTTTATGGAGAGAACAAAACCATACGCACTTATATGTTGGAGCTATACGTCTTGTTCTTACACTTCATGGAAGAAAGGGAATACCTGCTACAGCCAGACTATCTCTTCTAGACACTGCCTATACAATGTACTAAAATGCCTTGATTGGTAACTTGATGACTACTCTCAATAACGGAAGTGTCATACTGACCATAGCACCTAATTTCAACATCAGGTTGGATGATCCTACTTTGTTTGAACGTCTACAAGTTCATAGCTAGATCACTAGAGTAGATCAAGATCCTATAGCCATCATGTCTACCTCACACCTCCAGATGATCTATCGTCTACAGAATCATGTTATGGATGATAATAGTCTGATCGTTCAAATGATCAGAACAATCAGACTACTATCATCTAGATCCCGAAGCAATTACCAGCAGTGGAGCTTAAAAAGTTGATGCCTACTGAATGGATCACCAACTACCAAAAGGTGATCCATAGCCTCACTGACACTCTTTTCATACGATGACTCCTCTGATTCTAAAGACACTCAAAGGTGGAATAGTAAAGTCCATCTATTCAAGGCGCAATGAAGATACAACAAGCACTTAAGCCCTAAGAGGGGGTATAATTATGATTCAGCCTGTTTTTTTATATGAGGAAGGTAAATCTGGTCCTCTGATCTATTATGTTAAATCTAATGGAGATCTAGTTTACGTCAGCCATCATAGTGGACAATTCATATGGGACGTTAACCCATCTATGTGCGAACCTGATTGTGAAGTCTATTTTAACCCTGAGTCAAATAGTGACGATGATGATGATCGCTACAGAAGATGAAGGAAGAATAAAAAGCCCAAACCTAAATGCAAGCCTTCGCAATAGTATCATCCACTGAGGGATTATCTAGATCTAGATCCTTCATCTGGACTACTCATATCAAATCACCTACTAAGGGGTGATAGAGATCCAAATTATTTGTCTGGACTACATAGATATTCTCTACTGAAGGAGAAGACATACATATCTCATGGAAACAACAACCTTAAAGGTCGACTCGAAAAGATAGAAAGATCTCATCCTAGATCTCTTCATAAGATGCTGAAATCTTCCACATGTCAGTCTACACAAATGATTCTTGTTATGACTCCTACTCATATACCCTATATGGTGGCAAAGCCATATGAGGAAGATTTTCCTCCATTACAAAGTAGTACTGATGAATTAACGAGGGTTGTTTATAACCCATACATCCGAGCCACAGGAATAACTTCTCAAGGTACACTTGTCTCTAATCCATCTGATGAAGTTCTTAACTGGCAGACATCAAATGCAGTAGCACAAAATAGAGTTCTCAAAATGATATATTCCAAGCTAGATGGAACCAGTCAATAGAATCAAGCTACTTATTATAGAATTGACGTCATCTCTACACAGATCCAACAAATGTATCAGTCTTACAAAGCTCAGATCAGACAACTGGATGTTGATCTCAAACATTACATTTTTACACATTAACTTGGACCTAATTTCATCGTCAAAGTAAGAGAGATACAAAGGATATAAGGAACTGTGTAGCAAATGGAAGCTGATATGCAATCTGCACAATCAAGGACAGTATATGTCTCATCCTCTTCAAGTTTTTCCAGTACACAACCCATATACCCTTCTCCTATGTATCAGAAGTATCCAGAAGAAGTTGTCTATTCAAAGGTATTCAAGTTCAATTATCCTTTGATTAGATAGTACATACATCCTTAGGTGAAATCAAAGAAGTCGAAGCTAAAAACTAAGCCTGAGAAAGTTCCTGAACATCATGTTCCGGAAACATTAAAGGTTCCTGAGCCATAATCTTCATATACTAAACTAGAACCAGTTAATCAGTAGAGTAGACCATTACAGATCCATACTCCTCCAATGTCTCCATGATAATCTCAGTCTTCTACTTCTACTGGGAAGGATAAAGCACCCATGACAGAGTTCATTGCCACTCTTGAGACTAAGACTGCCGTAGAACATTCTTCTACATCAGATCAATCAGAACCAACATCAAACGCTTAATCTGGAGCCTCTCAATTCTCTATTACATTGTCTAAACAGATCTCTGAACCATCAACTAATTCTTTAACATAGCTAGCTGATCTATTAGATCTATCCCATGTCTTGATGATGATGCTTGATCCTATCGAAATACAGCTTGAGAGAAGTGAAGTAGAATCCACAGGTACTGAACCTTTCAGACTTGAACCAGCACCCCAAGCATTCCAAGCTCAACCAGATGCAAAGGCTATAACCAAGCCTACTTCAGGACCTTGGTTTACTTTTGATGATCTTCCACCTAAAAAATGGAGAGATCGACTACATGAATTCGGTGAATGGATTGACTTACAAATGACTCGACCTAATAATCCTTTACAGGATATTTTGTTTTAGTTTACTTCTCGTTTCACTGGTATTTGCAAGAATGGTGGCAAAGTATTAAAGATTATCAACGAATTTAGTATATCCAAGTCACTAGCTCTTCTTGGAATAATTCATAAGGAGTTTATTGGTGACTTTCAGCTGATTGACAGACAGATCCGTCAAGAATATTTTGAAATGAAATTTTGTTCACTTGACAAGCGTGATATTCAGAAGCATTACGAAAGGATGACGTACAGATATTATCTCTTAAATGGATGGAATGATGTTAATCTTTGTTATACTTTTATTTCATCCCTTCTAGATGAATTACAACCAGAGTTGCAATGGACCATAGTTTCTTTACAAAGAAATATGGCAAATATATCTCTTGGAGAAATTTACCAGCTTACTTTAGCTTCTCTTGATAAGCTATGTGATCAATATGCCTTATTCAAGAACATCATGAAAGACAGTTCATTACTAAAACAGGCTTGCAAGAAGCCTTATCTCCAGATCGAGTGCAAAGATAAAAAGAATTGTGAGTGTCATAGTAAGAAGAAAGCTCATCTTCACCAAGTTTACCATGGAAGGAAGTATCGCAGACAGATGGAAGGTTACAAACCTTTAAGAAGGACCTATTATGGAAAGAATGGAAAGAAGAAAAGATTTGTGAGGTTCTTCAAGAAATCATCTCATCGACAGAAACCTGATAGATGTTTTCTCTGCGGACAATATAGACACTTTGCACGAACTTGTCCTCATAAAACTAAGAAAGATCTAAAGTTTTTAGAATAAGTGTAATCTATACTACCTTTTCATTCTTCGAACAACTTTGAAGAACTCATTGAGGAGCAATCACAAGAAGATGAGGACATCAAGTTTGCTGTTTCTGTTTCTACAGATGATGAATCTTCTGACTCTTTTGTTTCCTCTGATGATTCACAATACATGTTACAGCAGACATGTATGAAGTTAGATCGTATAATAGTTCTATGACGTTATGTCAAGATCCAAATCTTTTAACAAGTTAAATATGACAAACCCGTTAGAGTTATTGGGTTTATGGATATTGGATCCAGCCGTATAATCATGATGCCCAACATCTTACCACCTGACGTATGGACTTCCCATAAAGAGTATTTTATAGCTACTGATGGTAACTCCTTCAAAATTGGGCTTGTTACAAAAAGAAGAATCAGACTTCGATTCTTTCCATAGTTTACAGTTTGGACTAAAGTACTTGGAAGCAATCTACCTGACCCAGACATTTTGATTGGTATGGACACATATAGTAAAGCTTCACCATTGCAGAACCTACCCACAAGCCTCAGGTATCGATCTTTATTTAGTTCGTACATTGAGATAAAAAATGTGTTTGAACTAACCACAATTCCTACACAATATACTGTATTACGAGATAAACTGTTGGAATATTGTCGTGAATGTCATGCATAGTTTTCCCACCCATACCCTCTATGGAAAATGTTAACTTTTTCATAAGTCTACCATTTAAGAAGAATGAGGATATCAATCCTACAAAAGCAACTCATCCAGGAATGAACCCTAATGATTTGAAGCTCGCACAAGATAAGTGTGCTATTCTCTTGAAGTAAAGACTAATTGAGCCTACAAAGTCTGATTGGGCTTGCCAAGCATTCTATATCAATAAACGTTCAGAGCAGAAATGTGGAAAAAAGAGATTATTCATTTACTACAAGCCTATGAATGCTTTTCGGCAAGATGACAAATTTCCTCTTCCAAAAATAAGTACTCAAGTACTATTTCTCAAAGAAGTTGTTATCTTCTCAAAGTTTCATCTTAAAGAGGGATTTTGGCAATCGGGTATTCACCTAAAAGAATGACATAAGACTGCTTTCTGCATTTCTAATGCACAGTATCAATGGACTGTTATGCCATTTGGGCTTAAAGTTGCCCCATCACTATTTCAACGATCCATGACAAAATTCTATGAGCCTATCCTCAACAGTGCATTGATTTACGTCGACGACATCTTATTGTTCTCAAAAACTCATGAGAAAGATCAGGCTTTTCTGTATAAATTCTTAGATCTTACTCAGCAATATGTTTTTATGCTTTCAGCCTCAAAAAGCATTATTGGTACAAAAGAAATTGAATTTCTTGGTATGCATTTTAAAGATGGATTCTACTAGCTTGGTCTATATATTGCAAAAGAATTTTTATAATTCCCTAATGAATATCTCACGGTGAAACAAATACAATAATTCCTCAGAATTGTTAATTATATTCGAGATTTCATTCTACATGTGGCATCTTATACTTCAAGTTTATCTAAGTATAATACTCTTCATGGGAAGTCCATGCGTCAGGTGGTAAGATGTTGGGCTTCATAATCATACGAATGGATCCAGTATCCATAAACCCAATAGCTCTAATGGGTTTGTCATATTTATCCTATTAAAAGATTTGGATCTAGACATAAGGTCATAGAACTGGTGTACGATCTAACTTTATACATGTCTACTGTAACATGTATAGTAAATCATTTGAGGAAGTAGAAGAGTCAGAAGATTCATCATCTGTAGAAACAAAAACAGCAAACTTGGTGTCCTCATCTTCTTGAGATTACTCCTCAATGAGTTCTTAAAAGTTGTTCAAAAAATGAATAAGCAGTATAGATTGCATCTGTTCTAACAACCTTACATCTTTCTTAGTTTTGTGAGGATAAGTACGTGCAAAGTGTCTATATTGTCCGCAGAGAAAACATTTATTAGGTTTCTGTCGATGAGATGATTTCTTGAAGAACCTCATAAATCTTTTCTTCTTTCCACTTTGTCCATAATAGGTCCTTCTTAAAGGTTTGTAACCTTCCATCTGTCTGCAATACTTCCGTCGATGGTAGACTTGGCGAAGATGAACTTTCTTCTTATTATGACACTCACAAGTCTTTTTATCTTTGCACTTGATCTAGAGATAAGGCTTCTTACAATCCTATTTCAAGATTGGACCACCTTTCATGATGTTATTGAATAAGGCATGTTGATCACATAGCTTATTAAGAGAAGCTAAAGTAAGCTGGTAAATTTCTCCAAGAGATATATTTGCTATATCTCTTTGTAAAGAAATTATGGTCTGTTGTAACTTTGGTTGTAATTCATCTGAAAGGGATGAAATAAAAGTATAATGAAGATTAACATCATTCCATCCATTCAAGAGATAATACCTGTCCTTCATCCTTTTGTAATGCTTCTGAATATCACGCTTGTCAAGTGAACAACACTTCATTTCAAAATATTCTTGACATATCTGTTTATCAATCAACTGAAAGCCACTAATAAACTCCTTATGAATTATTCCAAGAAGAGCTCCGGCTGTAGTGACTTAGATATATGGAAGTTTTTTCTTATCATTAATACTTTGTCACCATTCTTGTAAAGTACCAGTGAAACGAGAAGTAAACTTAGAGAAAATATCCAATAAAGGATTATTAGGTCAAGTCATTTGTAAATCAATCCATGCACCAAATTCATGTAGTCAATCTCTACTTTTTAAGGTGGAAGATCATCAAAAGTAAACTAAGATCTTGAAGTAGGCTTAGTTATAGCCTGTGCAACTGGCTGAGCTGGTGATGCTTGAGGTGTTGGTTCAGGTCTGAAAGGTTCAGTACATGCAGATTCTGCTTCACTTATCTCAGGTTGTACTTTAGTAGGATCAGGCATCATCATTAAGACGTGGGATAGATCTGACGGATTAGCTAGATGTGCTGAATAATCAGTTGATGATTCAGAGATCTGTTCAGATGATGTAACAGAGAATTCAGAGGTAGGTGTAGAAACCTCATAACTAGCTTCTGATTTTGGAGCCTCTGATGAATGATCTGATTGATCTAATGTAGAAGATTTTTCTACTGCAGTCTTAGTCTCAAGAGTGGCAATGAACTCTGTTATGGGCACTTTATCCTTCCCAGTAGAAGTAGAAGGATGAGACTATCGTCGAGACATTAGAGGAGTATGGATCTGTAATGGTTTACTCCATTGATTAACTATTTCTAGTTTAGTATATGAAGATGATGGCTCAGGAACCTTTAATGTTTCCAGAACATGATGCTCAGGAAATTTTTCAGGCTTGATTTTTAGCTTCGACTTCTTTGATTTCACCTAAGGATGTATGTACTGTCTAATCAAAGGATAATTGAACTTGAATACGTTTGAATAGTCAGCTTCTTCTGGATACTTCTGATACATAGGAGAAGGGTAAATGGGTTGTGTACTGGTAAAACTTGAAGAGGATGAGCCATATACTGTCCTTGACTGTGCAGATTGCATATCAGCTTCCATTTGTTGCACAATTCCTTATATCCTTTGTATCTCTCTTACTTGACGTTGAAATCAGGTCCAAGATAATGTGTAAAAATGTAATGTCTAACATCAGCATCCAGTTGTCTGATCTGAGCTTTGTAAGACTGATACATTTGTTAGATCTGTGTAAAGACGACGTCAATTTTATAATGAGTAGCTTGAGTCTATTGAATGATTCCATCCAACTTGGAATCTATCATTTTGAGAACTCTGTTTTGTGCTACTGTATTTGATGTCTAACAGTTAAGAACTTCATCAGATGGATTAGAGACAAGTGTACCTTGAGAAGTTATTCCTGTGGCTCGGATGTATGGGTTCTAAACAACCCTCGTTGATTCATCAGTACTCCTTTGTAATAGAGGAAAATCTTCCTCATATGGCTTTGCCATCACACAGGGTATAGGAGTAGGAGTCATAATAGGAATCATTGGTGTAGACTAACATGTGGAAGATTTCAGCATCTCATGGAGAGATCTAGGTCGAGATCTTTTTATCTTTTCGAGTTAACCTTTAAGATTGTTGTTTCCATGAGATCTGTATGTCTTCTCCTTTAGTAGAGAAGATCTATGTAGTTTAGACAAAGAATATGGATCTCTGTCACCCCTCAGTAGGTGATCTAATATGAGCAGTCTAGATGAAGGATATGGACCTGGATCATCCCTCAGTGGATGAACTGTTGCGAAGGCTTGCTTCTAGGTTTGGGCTTTTTCTTCTTCCTTCGTCTTCTGTAGCGATCATCATCACCGTCACTATCTGACTCAGGGTTGAGATAGACTTCACAATCAGGTTCGTACATGGATGGGTCGACATCCCATACGAAATGTCCACGATGATGGCTAACGTAAACTGGATCTCTATTAGATTTAACATAATGGATCGGAGGACCGTATTTACCTTTATATGAAAATATAGGCCAAATCATAAATATACGCCCTTTTGGGGCTAAAGTACTGGCTGTATCTTTATTGAGCCTTGAATAGATGGACTTTACTATTCCATCTTTGAGTGTTTTCATAATCAAAGGAGTCGTCATATGAAAAGAGTGTCAGTGAGGCGCGTGGAACACCCTTTGGTAGTTGATGATCCATTCAGTAGACATCAAATTTTCAAGCTCCACTGTTGGTAGTTGCTTCGGGATCTGGATGATAGTAGTCTGATCATTTGAACAATCAATAACCATGTAAAGAGCATCCAAAGTAGGATTAGGAAAATTAAGATCCATAGTATGATTTTGTAGATGATAGATCATCTGATGGTGTAATATAGGCATGATGGTTGTAGGATCTTAATTTGTTCGAGTGATCTAGATATGAACTTGTAGACGTGCAGACAAAGTGTGATCATCCAACCTGATGTTGAAATTTGGTGCTATGGTCAAGATGACACTTCCGTGTTTAACGTTATTAGCAGGGTACCAATCAAGGCATTTTTGTATGTAGTATAGGCAGTGTCTAAAAGAGATATCTTGGCTATCGCAGGTATTCCCGTTCTTCCATGAAGTGTAAGAACGAGGCGTATAGCTCCAACATGTAAGTGCGTATGGTTATATTCTCTCCACAAAGAGATCAGTTCCTTAGGAAATTTAAGCTTTACGTATTATTCTACTGTTGTAAATCTGAGACCACACTTTTACAATCTGGAACTCTGGATGATTGCTTTAACTTTAGGACGTGAGGTAGACCAGATGGTACGAATACTTCTTGTCCAAGAATGATCACGACTGTAAATACTTCACGGACTCGGCAAAGGTAAAGAAGACTCACAGACTCTATTTTCTACAAGGACATGAGTGATTTCTACTAGATTTTCTATTTTATTTAATAACACACGCTTAACACTAGTAGGTAAACTAGAAAAAGACAAAATAGAAGATAAATGAACAGGGTCATTTGGTAGTGTTTCCATTATCATGGGGGCTCTCTCCCTATTCACTCTATCAAGATATAATGTTACTGCCAACCAAGATACGAAGAATGGCTCTGATACCACTGAGCTACCCAAAACTTGAGTTGAAGGAAGGACATTACCAAATCCTAAGTATACCTCCCTCTCTAAGCCTGTGTTAACAGGTGGGGCCCACTTGACACTTAACCTACAAGTCCCATTCCCACATTATTTTTTTGGGATTTGAACTTGCAACGAAGGGCAAACCTAGGCCCCAACCTGGCAGTTGGATAAAAATATGAAAAATTCTTAGAGCTTTAAATAGCTACTTAGCCTGAGGGACCAAATTTACCCTTGGATAAAGCATCAAAATTGTAATGGAGGACTAGCATGGTTTTGGTTAGACAATTGGAATGACTTAAGCCCTCTGTATAGTAGAAATGAGATGTTACACTTGGTCATTAGGATTCCATTAAAAGGTAAAGTCAATAACGTTATCCAGGATAGGGTTTGGAGTTGCAATTATAGAGGCGCTGAAAATCAAATGAATTGTTTACCACACTGTTAACCAACTGTTGAAGAGGATAAGCCTATATGGCTGAACAATAGCTCCCTCAATTTTAGCAACTCTTCATGCTATAAGATCTTTAAGTCTACAACCCCAAAGTTCCTTAGTATGATCTTATATGGAAGAATTCTCTATCCCCTAAAGCTTTAATTATTAGCTGGATGGCTATCAAGAATAGGTTGCGAACAAAAAGAAGTTGGTTTGGAAACACTGAAAACTTTGATCCTAGGTGCTTACCGTGCAAAAATGATATAGAAACATTACCTCACCTATTTTTCCAGTGTCAAGTATCCCAATTTGCGTAGCTTCGAGTTCAAAACACAATGCATGTAATTTATTCACAAAAGGAATGGACAAACATAATACAATGGGCCATAAGAGTGGTGAACACATTGAAGAAAGAAGGGATTATCCTCGAAACTATTTTCAGTTGTACTATATATACAATCCAGACAGGAGAGGAAAAAACGTTAATACGAACGAATATAGTTAAAAAAATCAAATCCTATAAGACTTAACTATTAACTGGATTAGAGAGCTACTAATGAGAAATGATATTCAGTCTAAAGTTAGCCAAAGAGTGAAGATATTCTAGAATTTATAGAGCTAGTGTTGTAATCATAGGTAGGAACTAAATAACTAAAATTCGTTCTTATGGTAATGTTATCAAGCTTAGCCTAAGGTAATAAAATTTTATTCATTTTCTGAAAAACAAATTTAACATGGTAGTAAGAATTAATGCTATTGAAATGGTAAAAAACACACGGGAACAAAAACTTAAATATTTTAAAGAATCAATGAGTAGTTTCTTTAAGGAGATGTAGGAAAAGTTGTTAGGATATAAGCATAAACATGATAAAGAAATGGTAAAAATTAGAACCATAAATAATTTCTTCAATTGCAAACTTCATCTCTAGACATCGTTTAACCTTCCCTTTCATCACGACCTTCCCTTGACATTATTAGTGTTTGCAATGGCAATGGTGAAAAGAAGAGTGATGAATTGGAGGTAGAAGAGTTTGATTCAAAGGTTAGAAAGAATTGGGGAAATTAGAGTAACATTAGGAGGTTTTAGAGATTAATACTACTCTTAAAGGTGTTAATGAGAATCATAAGCAATTTGATTTGGAGCATAATATACTTATATGGAAGGTACAAAATTTTTTTTGGTGTAAAGGATAAAAGAACTAAAAGCTAATGCCTCAAGAAAGCGATTGAACACCGATCATTCCACAGCAAAGAACTCATCTCTGGCTTTGACCTATCTCAAACGGCCCATTGATGATATTTGGATGACCCGTGTCGAGCTAAAAAGTCAGCACATTGATTTGCTTCCTATAACACGTGAACAATATAGCACTCCCAATCTCTCGCAAGTAAAGATCTAATCTTCATAATAAGAGGCAAATAAGGATGGTAGGTAGAACAGGATTGATTAACAAGATTAACCACTTTCAAAGAATCTGATTCCACAAGCACCTTCCAATAACCATGATCCCAAGTGAATACCAAGCTATGATGAAGAGCTTGCAATTCCGCAACCATATTTGTTGTATGCCCAATAAATCCTGAGAATTTTGCTATCCAGTAGCTCATGTCATTTCGAATAACACCTCCAAAGCCAGCATCACCAGGGTTCCCCAACGCACTCCCATCAATATTAAGCTTAACAAAACCTGTCGGGGGAGCAAGCCAAGAGACCCATCTATCTTCTCTGCAATTCTGACTACCCCTTACAGTCACATAAGCCATTTTACATTCTTTTAATAAGGTCTTAAACCACCTACATTGACCAGGAATGGATATAGAAGAGTGTTGAATAACCTTAAGATTCCGAGCATGCTATATAACCCATGCACAAGTAATAAAACTCAAAATAGAGTCGGTAGACAATTACACATCGAGAGCATATGTATCAATCCAATCATCCAAAGAGAGATGAAAGAACAACGCTGTTTAGATACCTAGAATGGAGAGCCACACTAGAGATGCCTGTACATAATCCCTTAAGACATGAAGAATAGTTTATGGACCTTTACCACAGCGGGAACACAAAGGAGAAGTATCCAGTCCTCTATGGAAGCGTAAGTCATTCATAGGAAGACGGTGCCACTGAACTTATTAGATGAAGAATCTAAACTTTTATGGAATTGGTAATTTTCAAATTCTAGTCCATTGCTTGTGATGAGCAGGAGGGAACGGGACCCGAGTAAGGAATTCATGCCTCGATTTCATCGAATAAACTCCTGATTTGCTTTCTCCCCTAATAAGAATGTCCAAAAGACCAATATTAATTAAGATGGGCATGACTGAAATCAACTTTTGAACTTCATCCGAAATCATGGTACGAATAATAGAGAAGGAAATGACCCTTGAAGTAGATAACACATCACTAACCTTCAGTTGTCTGTCTTCCTCGTGAACTCTCGAAATAAGGTTACAAAGAGGCATTCCCCCCACCCATCTATCATTCCAAAATGAAACATGTTCCCCATTCCCAATCCTCCAGAGAAAACCATCCTTTAAGAAAGAGATAGCTTGCTAGATAGCTTGTCAAGTGGGAGACGCATGAGGAGGACGAACCTTATCAAAAATATGCTGATCATATAAGTATTTCCCTTGCAGAATATTAGCATAAAGCTTACCCCTATTAGCGGACACCTCCCACACTAATTTACAAAGCATGGCAATATTATTCTCTCGAGCCTTGCATATGCCTAGGCCACCATAAACTTTGGACTACAAACTGTCTCCCAATTTAACAGGTGAAAACCATGATTGCTCCTCGACAAGTTCCACAAGAAATCCATGCAAGCTCTATCAATCGCATTACACACTCCGTTAAGCAACCAACACGTCTATATAGAATACAAAGGGATAGTAGATAGCCTAGATTGCACTAAAGCATGTCTGCTCGCCTTATTTAACAATTTGGCTTTCCACCCTTGAAGACAGTTCTGGATTTTCTCAAGGACATGAGTAAAATCCTTTATCCTGTTATCACTATGCAAAGGAACTCCCAAATATATCCTACATCCCCCGTAAGTTGTAGATGAAGTTGGTGTCGTAGTGCTTCGCGATGACTCTGAGGAGCATTCGGGGAAAGAAATGCTTTGGGCTTTTTATCATTAACAGACATTCTTGAACAATCACAAAAAGTCTGCATGGTGCATAACACAACTCTATAATCTCGTAAGGAACTATGAGAGAAAAGTAAAACACCATCAGCAAATAGAAAATGAGAGACAACCAAGGTATTATGGGCGATCGTTATAGGTCATCATTTATTATTAGCAACACTATGCCTTATAAGAAGAGAGAGCTTTTCCATACAAAGAACAATCAAGTACGACGATAGTGGATCCCCCTGGTGTAGTCCATGCTGTGGGGAGAAAGAAGGAAGTCTGGACCCATTCCACAAAAGAACAAGTCGTGAATTAGTCACATATGTCATGATAAGAGAAATAATCAAAGGAGGAAACCCGAAATTCGATAAAGTTTGTCGTAAGAATTGCCAGTCTACTTTGTCATAAGCCTTGGCTAGATCGATCTTCATAGCAAAAAGACCTTCCCTCCTCTTGGTTTTACAAATTGTGCTCACCACTTCCTTAGCAAGAACAATATGCTCAGAAGCCATCCGACTAGGAATGAAAGCACCTTGCACTAGATTAATGATAGTGTTTAACATAGGTCAAATACGTTGCATAAGTAACTTCGTCAAAATCTCGTAGCATACATTACAGAGACTTATAGGTCGGAATTGAGACATAGAGATGGGATTGTCATCTTTAGGAATTAGCACTAATGACTTGCATATTCGTGCATATTTAAGTCTATACGTTGCATACATTTGCATAGTTATTTGTCACATTTTGTATGCTTTTATGTTGGTTTTGTGTGTTTGCATATTTCAGGTGAAGCTATTGGAAATGGTGGAAAATGTGACTAATTTGGAGCAAAAGAAATATTGGTGAAGTTTGGACGTTGAAATACGACATGGCCATATCATAATCCGTAGCTGTACTATAGAATTTATAAATCGACAGAATTACAGGCCAGCCGTGTTGGAACTTGAGCCCAATGGACATAATTCACTCCTAAGTACAATGACACAACCAGAATAGATTTTGGCACAAGATGGGGGCCCTTGTTTGCTTATTAGCCTCAAAATTAAGAAGGTATTTAAGGAGTCTTTTGAGAGAAATTAGGTCAAGCGTTATTTTGGGCATAATAGTTTTCTCTTGAACGTGTTTAGATAGTTATGACGGCAAAACGTGGACAGCCAAGAAAAACCATGATTTTCTCTATTGTAATGAGTAGCTAAACTCCCT
>JANQBM010818449.1:0-14135 GCA_025594535.1 Erythroxylum domingense | reverse complement strand
GTCTAGTGTGCCATCTGAGTTATGCTTAACTTTATACACCCACTTCGAGGCTATGGCCTTCTTTCCTTTAGGTAGATTTGTCAATATCTAAGTTTTATTTTTCTCCAATGAAGACAGCTGCTCATTCATAGACTCCACCCATTTCTCAACCTTACTTGCAGACTCATAGGATAAAGGTTCGAAATTTCCAGAGACATTACCTATAAAATTGCTGTAATCACTGCTGTGTTTGATGTTCATCACTCTTAACCTGTCTTCATTTGTTCCTGCAGGACAACAGACTTGTAATGCTACATTATCATCAAGGGAGTGAATGGACCGATTTGCTGTGGTTTGGAGAACATAGTCTTGCAGGTATTTAGGTGTTATATGTACTTTATTGCTCTTTCTTTGTATGGGAGCTCTAGGTAATGTGGTTGGGTCAGGTGAGTTATTCGGTAAGGCATGTTCGGATGTATGGGAGCTTTGTTCTGAATTGGTATCACATAACTCAGTGGATTGTGTGTTTGTCATGGTAGGTGTTTTTATAGGATATTCTGTGTCTGTATTGGTTAGAGAACTTGTGAACAAAGGTTCTGAATTTTGTGTGGTATTTGTGACTTTATCTTCAAAAGGAAAGACACTTTCATAGAACACAACATCTCTTGACATGAATACTGCTTTGGTATTTAGTTCCATGACTCTATAGGCTTTGTAATTTGGCATATACCCAAGGAACATAAACCTTTTTGACCTAGGATCTAGTTTAGTTCTATTTGGAGTCTTGTCTAATGCGAAGCAAAGGCAACCAAAGGTCTTTAGGTGACCATAATTAGGCTTTCTGTTGTGTAGCTTCTCAAAAGGACTTATCCAACCTAGGATTTTGGTGGGAATTCGGTTGATTAACTATGTGGCTATCAGTAAGGCCTCTCCCCAGTATCCCTTAGGTAATTTAGCTTTGAAAAGTAGGGCTCTAGTGATTTGGAGTAAGTGTTTATGTTTAATTTCCACCACACCGTTTTGTTGTGGTGTATAGGGGCTGCTCTTTCGGTGTTGGATTCCTATTTCTATAAAGATCCTAGCACACTCCTGATTGATGAACTCCTTTCCATTATCAGTTTGTATCTTCAACACTTTAGTGTCAAATTGTCTTTCAATGTTTCTAAGGAATTGCACAATGGTTTGAGTGGTCTGGTACTTGTGTCTTAGTACGAAGGTCCAGGTAGCCCTAGTGAAATCATCGACAATAGTAAGAAAATAATGTGTACCCCCCATAGTAGAAACACCGTAGGGTCCCCAGAAGTCCATATGAACAGTCTCAAAAGGTCTAACTGAATGTATCTCATGTTTGGGGAAAGGTTTCCTATGTTGTTTGACCAGAGGGCATATTAGACAATCATGCTTAGTAGGGATAGAAACATTAATTTCATTGATGTGTTGCAATTTTTCTTTGGACACATATCCTAGTCTAGAATGCCATAAATCAAAAGATGCTGAAACATTAAAGACAACATTCTCAGCCTTGTAGAACTCTAGAGAAGGACCTTTTAGACTATTCTCATACAGTCCATTCACCGCCTTGACAATAGCTATAACATTATCAGTTCGAAGGTCCTGCAAAAACAATTTGTTAGAGATGAAAATTGCTGCAACTTCATTCTGAGTAGTAAGCTTATTCACAGACAATAGGTTCTTGAAGAAATTAGGAATATGTAGAACTTCATTTAGAGAGATTTTATCCCCTAACTGTGACTGCCCAATGTGAGCAACCTCTTGTTTAGTTCTATCCGACAGTTTCACTGGATCATACGCATTATTAATTGTATAGCTAGTGCATTGACTGAGGTATGCTGTCATATGTGTGGAGGCACCGGAATCAATAAGCCAAGAATCAGAGTAGGTGTATGTTGTGTCCACAGAGTGTGTAACATTACCTGCATAGTTTTGGTACCCTGAAAACTTTACCTCTTCCGTAGCTTTGCCTTTCATAGCTTTACCTATTTCTTGCTGAATAAAATTAGCAATATTAGGGGATATTTGTGTATTCCATGGCTTCTCTTCATTCTGCTCTTGTTTTGTCTCTGCAGGGCTATCAGCTATTTGAGCCATGTTGACCTTTCCTTTCTCCCTAATTGTAGTAAGATCCTTGTACCAGTCTGGAATTCCATGAATCTTGAAGCAGGTTTCCACGGTATGCCCACCTTTCTTGCATTTTTCACAATACTTATCTTCCTTCTTGAGGTAGGATCCTTTGTTAGAACTGCTGCTGGCTCTACCACCCTTCCTCTGGTTATTTGACTGCTTAGCTAACATTGCCATGTGAGGACTGCTGTCTGTAGTAGCATTTACCATCCTATGTCTTTCAACAATTTGCAATATAGAAAAAGCTTTATTCATAGTAGGCAATGGCTCCATTAGCATGATCTGATTAACTACATGTTCAAACTCATCATTAAGACCCATTAGAAATTGAACAAGCCTGTGAGCATTTTCTTTAGCATTGATAGCCCTTGAGGCATCACAAGTACACATGGGAATGGGGCTTAGGCTAGACAAATCATCCCATAGTTTCTTTAACTTAGTGTAATAAGCAGACACTGATAATGTACCTTGTTTAAGAGAGCTTATTTCCCTCTCTATTTGGTATAACAGTGGTCCATTAGCCTCACCAAACCTCTCCTGTAACTCCACCCAAAGTTCCCTAGCAGTAGCGAAAGATAAAAAGGCATCACCTAGTTCTTTAATCATAACATTGAGAATCTATGATTTTACCATGCTATCTGCTCTCCTCCATTTTGTTAATAATGTTGTATCTTCTGTGGGCATGGTGTAGGTCCCATCGATGAAAGACAGCTTGTCCTTGGCATATAAGGCTATGGTCATGTACTTGCTCCAAGTTATATAGTTGTTGCCATTGAAGGGTGTAGTGACAAACACAGCACCAAGTTCTTTGTATTGGTGATGGAATATGGCTCATAGTCATTTGTTGTAGGCAAGTTTGTGGCACTAGAGCCACTGTTGTCAACAGTGTTAGACATTTGTAGGTTAAAATATAGGAATCAGAGGAGTGGCTCTGATACCATGTAGGAAAAGTAGAAGAATGGTGCGAAAGTGATGGTGTAATTCTGAGGAATAAATTTTATTTCGTTTGTAATGTATGTACAGAATACTATTTGTACTACTCCTCCTGCCTTGCTATTGGTTGAGACCCCTAGAATCAAGGAAAATATTGTACCTACCTGACATGTTAATTTGCTAGCTGTACAGTGTCGGAAGAGTGAAGAGGCAAGAAAAAGGGACAAAATTTAAAATGACTGAAAGGGACAAAACATAAGAAGACAAAACAATAAAACACTAAAACATTAAGTCTAGTCTTGTAGGCCTGCCGATGCGTTGCCCTTCAACCCATTACCCAAACCCATAGCTGCTGGGTCTTTTATCAGGCATAACCCATTTCATATGATCTGCCAATAATTTTGCTATAACCTTGTAAATGATGTTGCAACAGGAGATCGGTCTAAATTCCTCCAGAGTCCTCGAGTGTTTAACCTTATGGACCAAATAAATATAAGTTACGCTTAGCTTTTTCAGCATCTTTCTATTTTAAAAAACTGCAACACATCCTCTGTACATAATTTCCCAGTGATGGTCCAATTCTTTTGAAAAAATTCAATTGAGAAGCCATTAGTCCCTGAGGCTTTCAAAGGAGGCAAACTGAAGAAAGCTATCTTAATATCTTATTCCGATACTACTGCAGTCAGTTTAGCCTTCCTCTCTTGTTCTATAGCTCCTTCTAGAATCCTTTGCATGTTAATTGAAGGCCAATGCACTCGTTCAGCACCTATAAGCTTAGCAAAATAAGTGCTTGCCATTTCTCGTAAAATCTCCTGATCAACTTCCAACTCCCCATTACTGTCTTGTAAGCCGAAGATTCTGTTGAAATTTTGTCTTGCCATAATTGTCACATAGAATAACTTAGAATTTGAATCTCCTTCACGCAGCTAATTTACTCTAGCTTTTTGCTTTTGAATGGAGTTCTGAAGCTTTGCAGCACTCATGTATTCCCTTAGTAGAATTCTTTCCTTCGTCTTTAAGGTTATATCATCTAGTTTAGAGTAATAATCCTCTTGAGCCCGATGTACCTGAAGTTTCAGTATGGACATATCCTGGTTTTTCTTACGTATAAATCTTTTTAACTCATCCTTAACCACTCTTAATTTTTGCATAAGCTGAAATGCTTTGTATCCCTTGATTTCCAGTTTCCAACAATGATTAATGATCTCCGTAAATCCCTCCATCTGAGTAACTCCATTGAAAAAAAGAAATGGCGCTCCTATTTCTCTAGGGCTGACCTCACTTTGTATAAACATGAAAGAATGATCAGAATATAAGTTTTCACCAAAATGAACCAGATAAGGGGAAATTGGTCTTGCTATTAAGCATTTACCATACATTGATCTAATTTCTTATGAATAAGTATAGAACCTTGTTGGTAATTTGACCAAGTAAATAACTTCCCCATGGAGTACAGGTCAACCATCTCCACTTCATTGAGAACATTTGTAAACTCTTTAGTGACAACAAATGTGTACTACTTCCTCCCTTCCGCTTCCTTAGAACTAAGTATACAGTTAAAGTCAATCGCTAACATCCAAGGGGTACTAACAGAGTCTTAGATTGTTATCAGCCTGGTCGACAAAATCTGCAAGCACATAATGTCATTTATAGTACTTACAAATCAAGTTTTCCAAGGTCGTATCCCACAAAGACTAAGATACTCACTACTGAATTAATCCAATTTACTTGAACCAAAATGACAAGAAAATTAAAAGATGATTGGATTAGAAACAAGCAACCATAAGTTATCACATTAGTTCAGGATATCGCTATCTCTAAATCTAATGTGTTTATCTTCCTAGTGCATAATTCATACTTCACCTCTCATTCCATTGTATGATTCCTAAGATTGCATCTATGGTGATCAAGCATAGAAACAATAATGACGCTCAAGAAAGACAAATATAACCCAAGAACTTTGATTCAACACCAATCAATCCATAAAACATAAATCAATCCCCAAAATAGGTTACATCCCTAACGCTAAGTGCACTTTAGTTCCAGCATATGATAGAAGAATCCAAATACGTAAAAACAATCAACATTTAAGACAGGGTAGAGAGAGAAGATAGAGAGAAGACAAAACAAGCTTGCTTCCAATCTTGATCCAATCCTCCTTCTTCCTCTTCTTTTCCTCTTTTAGCTGCCTCCCTTAGTGTACTGCCTTGTTTTCAATGCTAGATCCCTAATTTGGTCTTAAAAATTAGCATTTATAGTGTCTTGGGGTCAAAGAAACCTAGTTTTTGTTAAACAGGGAAATAAGGATCGTAATAGTGCCGACAAAGTTCGTTAGCCGGACTTGATGTCCACTAAGCGGACCTTTTCTATCTTCTGAAGCAACTTAAGCCAGAGAAGGTCTATTAGGCAGACATTATGTCCACTGAGCGAACCTTCTCGGGTTTGGAGGGACTTAATATCCAGCTTTCCCTCTCTGCTCATGTCCGTTTGGTGGGACTTAAAGTCCGCTGGGCGGACCTTCTCGGGTTCTCTCCAGAAATATGCAATTTTCACCCTTTATATGGCAAAATCTCTTTTTAGAGTCTTCATAAAAGTTGTAGAACTCAAAGTCCTCTTCGAAAGAGTACTTGAATGACCTTAATCCAACATCTACAGCGAAAGTTATGCCTCTTGTCCCAAAATTTATCCATTTGCACCTATTAAGCAATAAAGTTGAAATGTGTGAGAATTTACAAGAATTTTTGGTGATTTCCCCATACTTGGCAAGAAAGGTGAATATGCTAGGAGCTTTCCTCCTCTACTTGTACTGCCATCCTATCTAAATTCACAAAGCAGATGATACGTCCATTTACATGGGAATGGTGATTGGATATGCACTTCTATTGAGCATCTAAAAATTTTTGGTTATTAATAAGATCCAGATCTCTAGTTCTGGTCTTTATCAAGCCAATCAATACTAGCTTCTTCTCTCTGATAAGCTTTCTAGTTAGAGCTCTTTTTTGGGGGTCACTAAGACCCTGTGTATTCCATATCAGAAAAGACAATCTAGGGATATCACCCCTTTATGTTTTTTCTTAACCTTTTTCTTTATCGCTTGCCTTCCCACCACAGAAAGTTGAATTGTCATTAGTTCCGAAGGTTCGACCTCAGACAGAAGTTCCTTCTGAATAGAACAATTTGGGTCAGATGCAATAGCAACATTTTCTATTTAGCTCAACTCCTTTAAATATTACTACCCTTCTTCTAACTGCTCCATTACTTTAGGGACTCCCCTATCCCAGATAGATCCTTGCTTCTTGGATTGACCCTCCTCCAAGTCTCTCATTTTTCCTTGGATTGTCAATTATCCCTTATCATTATGACCCCCATCAGATGTCTCACCAACCTTTTCTTAGTTTGAAATTTTTGTTCATTTATGGCACATTCTCTCTCTTCAAAAACTTCTAGGACTACGGGTTCCCCATGTGATCCCATTCACAAAACATGCCCCATCGGTTGCCACTTTTTTGTTGTGTTCTCCAACGGATTTGACACTGCTATAGTCTTCTTTACTAATTCCCCATTCTCCCTCAAGCTCATTACAAACATATTATTAGGTAATACTATTGTTTTCGGCATCTCTATGCAGACTTTTGCAAATCCAACTAGTTTTATTTATGTTGTTTGAGAATCCATCCCAACTAGTTTACCCAAATAGCTGGCAACATAGCTCAATCCCTCAATTGTCCATAACTCCATTAGAAAAATATGAAAGTTAATCCAGATGGGGATATTCTCAATAGCACCTCTTCCCATTTCACAACTTGGCTGCCACCATTGTAAGAAAAGTGGTTGACCTCCTACATGTCACGACCCCTGCTTAGAGATTTCTTGTACTTCACTATCTTGAACAAACTTAAATAGAAAAATTCCATCTTCCCAAAGCAACACCCATTCTAGTCCCTTGTTCTTCCATCTGGCTTATGCCCAGACGTTCACCACTGGAAAAGAAGGTCGCTTGTTCCAGAAGAATGCAATAAGTGATGATGACCACTTCTGTGCCCCTGCTTCCAAAATCTCCTTCGGAGGGAAAATAATTCCATCCGTTGAGACACCAAGGTAGTGTTTTAAGACTCCTTTATTATGAAATAGCCTCTTCTTCCAGGCATCGTCATGTGGCACTTCTCGAAAAGATGCTCTTTTGTTGGTTGTTTGTGAAGAGAGGGTTTTATCTTCTCCCTTGACTTCTAAGTTAACAATCTCATAGAGGAGAGGTGGAAACTCTTCAGTATGTCTTGAGGACTCACTTACTTCCATCCAAACCTATCACAGCCCTTGGCATAACCTTGTCGATGGGAAAGGACTCCAGACCGAAGAGACTTCAAAAGAAGCGAGAAACTCAAAACCACGGACGGAAAGAAACTTAGGACAAAATCAAAGAAAATAAGGGTAAAAAGGCAAAAGATCTAGAGAGAAGTCAAAGGATGGTAACCTTCCATATTTTACCTCTTCAAAAACTTGAAGATATTAGACATGAATGCTAACAAACTTGAAGGACTAACATCGATTCTGCCACCTTCCATTTTTAGATACAATCTCTTAAGTAACTATTTCAATGAAGAGTTGTCACCATTATTTTTATAAGGAAATCGGGTCAGAATCTAATCTCGATCGCAATGGAATATTTACAAAAAAATTTTGTAACTTTTGATTTCCCAAAAATCAAGATCTCTTTAATTCTATAAAATGATTAACATAAATCATAATAAAGCGAAAAATTAATTCGTACCTTATTCTAAAGCTTGATCTTTATCTTATAGTATCCCCGAACCATTTCTTAAACTGATTTGTCTCAACTACCATAGCTGTACAAATGTCTGACCTCTAACAGTATCCACAGAATAAGTCGAGAGAACTCTGTAACTCTTACAGAGAGGGTTAAGTAAGAAGTGCTAGCTCCATAGAGCTTAAGTCTATTTATAATAAGCTTTGGGCTTTTTAGTAATTTTTAATTAAAATTATATTCTAATTTTAATTAAACTTTAATTAAAATTACAAATAATTCTAATAAAATACCAATTATCCCTGTATAAGATTCGATATCTCATATTGATCCTTATTTATCAGATATCTCATATTTAATCATAAAGTTTCTCAAACTTTACAATCAAGTATAATTTGATTAAATTAACTTTGTTCTCTTCAACTCATTCTATATGTGAGACCCATTAGGTTCTTAAATATGTTTGGCAATGATTATAAATTCTAATTCTTTTGAATTAGATAAATTAAAACTCTTTTTAATTTATCTTTAATTCTCCAATTAAACAATTTGTAATCATAGATCAAGATTAGCGGCTATCAACGCGTCATAACCACCTAAATATTTAAGAATGTCAAAGCTATTGCAACTAACCTTTCCGTGCATGATTTTTTATATAATTCAATCCTTTCATCATACAATGCTCTAATTAGACATAGAGCATGGAATTAATTTATACTCTATTTTGAGTATAATCATATTAATTCTCCACCACTAGTTATCGATTCAATTAATGACATTTGTAAACTATTTACAAAGTGTCATTTCACCTTGGCCAAGGGTTTCCCAAATAAATACTAATCAAGAACAACAGAACATTCTCCCTAATTACTTTAGGGTGATGAATCCTATCTTGATTACTCAACTACCTCCATATAGTTCATGCAACATCCAATGAATACTAATTAAACGATCCATGATTAAATAGATCATAAATAGTATCAAAACATAGCAATCCCTATACAAGATAACTTTGGTGACCTCAAGTCAAACGATCACTTATAAAATCATCACAATGAGAATTCCATAGACATAGAAGTAATGTTCCAAATAGATTTCTCATATCGAGTCTATTCAGTGAATTTGTTCTTTAATAAGCACCCGTATATTTGTTTAATTATTTCTATACTTTAGCCTATAAGATCGACTGCTTCCTTCATAAGAAAAAAACAAAACGTTTGCTAGTATGTTTACATTCTAGTAATGTCTAATCTTAATAGAACAATGACTAGGAACATTTAGGAATAATACATAAATGCAATATGAATCTCATAATTATATTCTCATAAATTTCATTTGCAATGTACAATTATTCCATGGACTTTATCATATGCATCTAAACATGTACAAGATAAAGAATGCCTTTAAATAATTTGTCACTGAATTATAACCAAAGCAATTAGTTGTAGGGCATAAACCAACAATCTCTGTTGGCCCCTGAAAATTTTTTTTCGTTGAATTAAGCATGATAGTTTATGGAATAAGCATGGAAATTGAATTTTTTCCTTAGAATGAATTATGAGGTCATAATAGAATTAATTATTGGAATTTATTTATTTATTTCAATGTTAGTAGGATTTTATTTCAGTAGTTAGTGAAATTAATGTTTTAAGAGTGTATTAGGGCAATTTTGGCATGTTACTATGTTTAAGAAAGTCAAGAAGCATTAAAGGAAGGGTAAGTTGGACTTTTAACTCTCATTAAGGGTAAAATGGGTAAAGGAAGTGTTGTCTTGGTTATCAGAAGAAGCAAAAAACAAAAATTTAAGGAAAGAAATAAGGAGAGAGAAGTGAGAAAGAGTCGTGAGAGAAGCTAGGGAAGAAGAAGAAAACGTAGAAAGAGAAGGAATCAAGCTTGTTAAGGTAAGTTTTCATCTTTCTTCTTGCTAGGTTTGAAAAGGGATTAAATAGAGACTAAGGTTTGTGTTGGGAATGAAGGAAGAAAGAAGAGGAAGATGAAACCAATTTGATTTTGGATTTCTAAGCTAGGATGTTGGTTTTATAGCCTAGATGGACTATGGGTAAGTTAGGTTTAAATTCAATTTTAGCATTTCTTTGATTCTTGAAGTTTTATGAATTTTCATTTGAATATGGATTAAATAGAAATTGGTTTATTTGAAGGGAATCAAGAAAACCTTACTCAAGAGCAAGAGGAAATGCAATCTTAAGCTTGGATTTTTTTCAACAAAATTAGGTGGGTAATTTATTTATAGTTATTGTGTAATGAGCAAATTGCCTTGTGTGTGTTGTGTGTTAAAATGATTTGCTTTGAAATATTGTGATGTGGAAATTTGCATTATGATGTATGACATGTGATAAAAATTGAATTGTGAGTATAATTATGTTATGCCTTGGAATTGTATCATGGCATTTTGATTAAATGGAAAGAAGAAAAAGCATGAGAATATGAACTTGTGATTGATTGAATTGAGCATGAAAATTGATTGTGTTTGGGCAAGAGAGGAACCGTTTCGTAGTCACGTGCACGTCGATATAAGCCTTCTCCCAGCTGCCCACTTGTGGCACATGAGATCCGAAAAGTAGACTCGTTTTTTAATTACGGAGTAAACTTTGGTTTCTCTGTTTTATTCTACAGAACTTTCGAGCCATTTGTTTGTGCATTTGCATCTTTGATGTGTTAAGTTTTGATGAAGTTATGTATTGTGCTTTGATGTTAAATCATATCCAACATGTCCTATGCGATGATGTATTGAATTATGAATTGTGAATTGAAATTGTAAATGTCAAACTATCATTTCTAGATTAAGATAAGAAGTGTATGCCTATATGAATGTTTATATATATGTTTGATTGTGTGGCTCATTGTCAATGGCTATAAATATATTAGCCACTGAGCTGTGTTGCTCAACCCAATATTTTTCCCACTCCTCAGGTGTAGATCGAGAAGATCAGTGATCCTTGCAAGGCATTTGGACCAATTCCAAGATAGTTAGCTTTTGTACTAAGTTAGTGGCTAGACTTTTGGATAGCTTTATTAGCACATTGAACATTAAGCATCCAATGTATTTTGTATCTTTGTTAAGACTTGATGTAATGTTGATTTGTAATTAAAGCTATGTATGAACTTCATTTTGATTTGGAAATGAATTAAGAATTGAAGAAGTTTCCAATATGTATGTGCTTAGTCATCTTGTAGTTGTACATTTCCTATTTCAAGTCTTCCATAGGTGTAGAAATTATTTTGAATTCAAAGGAAAAACTGTATCGATTTAGGTAGAACTAGCCATGTCGTTTTCATGAAAGTTGTAGCTTATCTTTCTAGCTTTCCAATGATATAACATATGAAATTTTAGGATATCGGAGTTGAGAGTTATGCTCTTACAAGTTAGTGATGCTGCACAGGGTGAATATTGGACATTTGTATAGACTTTTTCTTGCTTGAGTTAATAGAAAATGAGTTCTATGGTGATTTGAAATGGGAGGAAGAATGAGTGTGATAAGTTAGAGATGAAATGGAGGTGAAAATAATGAGGAAATTGAAGTAGGAATGATAGGATATGCATGAGGGTTGTTAGATGTGATTGAAGAGCTAGAAATTTGGAAGTTGACCCGTAAATGTCCGTTAGGCGGACTTGATGTCCGTTGGGTGAACCTTTTTAGGTTTGTTTGTGTCCCAGCTCAGTGCATGTCCCTTTGGAGGGACATATGTCCGCTAAGTGCATGTCCCTTTAGAGGGACGTATGTCCGCTAAGCAGACCTTCTCAGATTTGTTTGTGTCCCAACTCAGTGCATGTCCCTTTGGAGGGACATATGTCCGCTAAGCAGACCTTCTCAGGTTTGTTTGTGTCCCAGCTCAGTTCATGTCCGTTTGAAGGGACATATGTCCATTAGGTGGACCTTCTAGGGACAGTTTTATAAATGTGCAAATTTTGACCCTCTAGATGGCAAAATCTCTCTTCGGGGTCTTCACGGAAGTTGTAGAACTCGAAGTCCTCTTCGAAATCGTACTTGAATGGTCTAAATTTGACATCTCTATCAAAAGTTATACTAATCGTCTCATAATGAACTAGAGATATGGAGCTACAATTGTTTTGGAGAAGTCAATTTGTGATTCCGCTGCCAGAATTGGTTTTGGCTAGAGAGATCCCATGGAAACAACCTTATAGGATAATACGTTCACGTCTTTGATATTTTGGATAGTTGGGCTTCAGAAATGGGGTCCAACAGATATGGGGCATATTTTATAACCCCAAAGATTTCCTTCACTATTAAGGAGCTATCCCTCGCACAGAACTCTAGCAACTAGTTATGAAACGAAATGCTGAATCAAGAAACTAATATCACAGAAATTAAAACCATAAGTAAGAGTATCAAATTTAAAAACCAAGCAAAACACAAACAACATTCATTAGTTAAGTATGTAATAAATTGAATATTTGATTCTATAGATCCCATGAACATGATATACTTATTTAGTAAAGAAATCTAGAAAGGGATTTTTGAAAATGTTATGTTGACCACTATA
The DNA here is from genome assembly GCA_025594535.1 of Erythroxylum domingense. Classification (NCBI taxonomy): domain Eukaryota; kingdom Viridiplantae; phylum Streptophyta; class Magnoliopsida; order Malpighiales; family Erythroxylaceae; genus Erythroxylum; species Erythroxylum domingense. Next base: position 1,795 of record JANQBM010818449.1, on the reverse strand, counting down.
ACTTTCAACACCCGACTCTGTATCTCTTCTACAACCCCATCATTATTGAAAACCCAAAAGATATGACAAATTCCCTAACACAGTTTCAACTCATCAATGATAGTCAACAACATTTTACAATATCTCTAGACATAGAGCATAAGATATCATCAACTGAGCTTTAAGGGATTGGTTGCAAATGACCAGGAAAATTATCTATATTATGATCAACATATGCCCATTAAATAGTTTACAATGCAGGTGAACACTACATTATATGAATACGTATCTTGAGGACATTCAAAGAATATCCTAAGGTGGTTCTGGAAAAGACATTTGGATCACAAGACAACAAAATACAAAGCAAGCATGTAATTCAGTAAAAAATTGCCATGCTCACAATTGGTCACTTACCTTTGATAACTATAACACCTTCTCGAAAAGTGTTTATATTGCCAGCTTCCTTTTAAATCCCTTTTCAGTATTCCTAGACACATCCAAGACAAAAAGGCCTGAAAAGTGTAGAAAAGGTACTATGAATTAAATTAACATAACCTGATTTTACTAATTTTAAGTTCCTTCCTAAGGCATTTTTCACTTTTGTTATATTATTTGTCATTTACTCAACTAATACGACGAAAATCTAAGAACATGCATAAATTGTATCTCATTACCAGTACAATTTAGTTTTACAGTTTATGGCCACAAGTTAAACATTATCAGAATCTTACAAATCAAGCATAGTAAAACATTATTGTAGATAAGTTACCTTTTTTCCTGTACAATCCTTCTTGAAATTTCATTTAGAATTTCAGCAACCTGAGAATCATCCAACCTTGAAGCCTTGTTGAGTAGGATTAAGTTAGAAACAAGTTTTGGATTAAATGGCTTCTTATTTAGAGCATAGCGAATGTACTTGCGCAAAATATCCTCCATGCTAAAACCTGTTTGGATATAAATTAGCAGCTACCATAAAAAAAACAAACACTTGAGCTGCATGTAAGATATGTAATAGGTCAATAAAAAAATGAATGTCTATTGAGGAGATACAATCCAATAGAAATGCATTGAACAATATATGAGATCAATCAACTACCATATTGTACTTCAGAAGACCACAATAGAAACTTTGGTTATGATGTTCGATATTTAACTCATTAAACTGAAAACAATCTAGAAGGGGGGTTGAATAGATCTTTTTGATCTTTTTCACAAAGTACTACAAAACAGAGAATTAAAACACACAAAACAAACAAAACAAATTGAAATGTAAAAGAGTAGAGAAGAGAGAGATGATTTGATGAATTGAAGAATTTGTGTTTTTGGAAGAGGATTGAAGATGGGAAGTGTTGATTTGAAGAAATTTTAAGAAATTAGTCGACTAAAGGGAGAAATTTAAAGGTTGGAGAAGTTGGTTTTTTGGAGAGTTTGTGAAAGATTGGGTTTTTAAAAAGACTTGAGATGACCTATAGTCGACTAATATATTAATAGTCGACTAGTTTGGGCTTGAGATCTGTGTATTAGTCAACTGAAAGGGTGTTAGTTGACTGATATAAATACGAATGTGGGACAATCAGGTATAGAAATTTTAGTCGACTGAAATATAAATAGTCGACTAGTCGAAGACTATTAGTCGACTAAGACTATAATAGTCGACTAGTTTGTCTCTTAAACACTTAATCAATTTTTCTCCTGATGCATTAGTCAAGGTGCAAATCAAAATTACTCGACTATTACCCCAACATCAGTCGACTTAGACTCCAAATAGTCGACTGGAATATTTCTAAAATCCAGATGAAACAATTCATAACCTAAA
>JANQBM010818339.1:0-14137 GCA_025594535.1 Erythroxylum domingense | reverse complement strand
ATTTTTCTCCAAAATTCCAATGGCTCAATTCAAAAATTCTTAAATTCATATGTCTAAGTTTCCAGTGCCATTGGACAGTCATTTCCACTATCAATAAACCCCTATTCTGTCATTTGACAGTTTTCCTGGTTCGGAATTGACCCCAAAAAATTCCCGAAAATTTTTTAAAATTCTCTAAAAATTAGAAAACCACTATAACCCTCTCCAATAAAATTTTTATACACAATTCATTTTTTTCATAAATCACATTCATTCACAAAATACCGGAAAATGTCATGAATGCATGTACAGACATTTTTCATGTGCAAAAATCACTATTCACAAATGCATAAGCATGAGATGTGTTTTCCTAATTTTTCTGATTGATCTCTCGTGTACCCGTTTTCATAATTCAACCCTTTGTATGGAAACTGGATGTTACACTATAAAGGTAATGGATTATATGAAACTGTCTTTGGCATGTATGGACATTGAACGACATACATCTGAATGTATTAAGTCCAATAGCCCAGTAGTTTGTTCACCCTTTCCCTTAAAGGGTAACTTTGTCATCTTACCTAATAAGGAAAATTCACATATGTCATATGATTCATAATCAAATGACCCTAAACTACCACACTTGTGTAGTTTAATCATACGTCTCTCACTTATATGGCCAAGGTGACAATGCCATAAGTATGATGATTTCATATTATCTCATTTTTGTCTTTTATTGTCTTTGATATTTAAAACTGGATTGGACATATCTAATATGTATATTCCATGGCATAATGTACCCATAGCATAAAGCATTCCATTTAAACTAATAGAACAATCATTGTTACTAAAATTTAAATGGAAATTAGCTTTGTTAAGACTAGAAATTAAAATAATATTTTTAGTCAATACAGGTATATAAAAATAATCATCCAATTTTATTACAAGCCCACTAGGGAGGGTTAATACATAAGTTCCTATGGCTAATGCAATAACTTTTTCTCCATTGCCCACGTACAGGTCCGGCTCTCCCTTATTGAGTTGTTTACTGCTCCTGAGGTCCTACATATCAATAAATGTGTATGAGCCAAAGCTGGTATCCAATGCCCATATGTTATCATTAGAAACAATATTAATATCAATAAAAAAGATACCTGAAGTAGATGGGGCATCTTATTCCTTCTTCTACTTTAGCGACTCCAGATAGGCCTTATAGTTCCTCTTCCAATGATCATCCTTGTCACAGTGGAAGCATGTTCCCTTAGGGGCAGTCTCCTTAGTTTTCTTCTTGACCATACCTCCTTTAGGCCTTGTGGGCTTCTTCTTCTTTTGGTTCTTCCTCCTCTAACTAGAAGAGTCCACCAACATCATAACCTTACTGTCTTTCTTGACAGATGGCTCAACTATTTTGAGCAAGTTGATTAATTCAAGAATCGTGGTGGATATCTAGTTCATCTTATTATTAAGAAAAAATTGTGAATAACTATCAATCAAACCAGTTAGAATTAAGTCTATACTTAATTCACGATCCATTAGGACAAGGAGGCTAACCTCTCAATATAGCCATTCATCTTCAGTGCACATTGCACTCGAGATGTCCCCTCGGCTATCTTGGAGTAGAAGAGCAACCTCAAGGTCTCAAACCTTTCAGACCTAGCTTGCTCGTTAAACAACTCCCTCAGATGATAGACTATGGTACGACCATCCACAGCCTCATGCTACTTTTGCAATTCCAATGACATAGTGGCCAACATTATGTAGTTAGCCATCTCACTATCATCGAGATGCTTTCTAATCACTATCAAAAGCATTAGCAGCAAGGGGATCGGGAGTGGTTCTTCTAAGACATAGCCTACTTTTTCTGACTTGAGAACTATTCTTAAGTTCCTAAGCCAGTCTAGGAAGTTAGGTCTGGTTAACTTATTAGCTTCCATAAGTGAGTGTAGGTTCACACGAGTGTTCATGATGTCGATTTTTGCAACCTAATGCAAAAGAGAGAAATGGTGTTAGACTGTATGTAAATGCATTTCAATTAGGAATTTAATAACATGCTATATGACTCTCACTATTTTCTTATGAATCCATTGTTGATGTGCACACACATTGGACTATCAACTCTTGATGCACGTACATCATATGTACACTACTCAACTTTGTCTTTGTCCATGTTGACTTTGTGTTTGCCCAAGAAATCAACTCTTCTAGTTACAACCGACCCATTAATCTGGAAATCATATTTCCATGGATCGAACATATTTATGTAGAGCAGGTTTGGGTTTGCCCATCAATCCTAACTCTAAAAAAATTCTGGTTCTCACCATATTAATGAAAGGTGTTAGTTTTAATATTCTAAGTGACGGATTTCTACTTAGGTCTCATTTAACTAAGAAGGGCTTGTATATATTACATATATATAGTTACTATAACTATATGACATGATATGGAAACCCCAATCATACTGAGCATAAGTCCATAACCATCCATCATGCAAGCCCACACATACTCCTAACATGCATCCTCTAATGCATAATATTAAAAACATCAAATTTGGTTGTGACAAGTTATGGATCCTACATTTTGGAAGTTGATTAAACTCTTGAATCACATTTCTTCCTAAGTGTTATCTTGGCTAAATTTAATCATGCATATCATTTCAGTTTAGAATTTAATATTAATCAAATTAAATTAAACTCTTAATTCAAGAAATTAACTCAAAATTAATTCACCTTAAAATAGATTATTTGATGTCAAAATTAAACATTTTAATTTTGTCACATGCCGATTTCTAGTCTTACTAGAAAATAATGCTCTACTTAAATTAATTCAAAATTAAATTTCAAAATTTCCATAATATCAAATCTTCATTCCAAGCATCTCTAGGTCATTTCAAGTTCATCAAAATAATTTTGGAATCACCCAAAAATTATCAAGATAATCAAAACACCATTGAGATGCTAAAAAAGACAAATTTGACATCTAAAATTTTTTCCAGAAATCTTAATTCTAGAAAAACCATTTTCGTGCTTCATTCATTAGAATAACACATTTTTATCACATAAAAATGTTTTTAAGGTTCTGGAACTGAAACTTACACACACAAAATTATCAAATAAAACAATTCCATTAATTTCAACAAAACTGACCAGATTTGCTTACTGTTTTAAAAATTAAATAAAAATTAAATTAATTCTGGAAAAATTCCAGAGGATTAAACACATTCTAGATATATTTACATAAAATCTACAGAAACAAATTCCCTGCAAAACATGTTAATCCTCATTAGTTTAGTCAACCAACAACATATGTTCAGTAAAAAGTAGTTTTCCAGCATATTGTTAGAAATTCGACAATAAACATTTCAATCACATTAAAATCAATTTTCAATAACTAAAACCATATAATAACATCTCATGAGCAGATCAGTGAAAGAAAATGGTGAAAATTTATTTTTATAATTTAATTTCGAATTTTCTAAGAACAGACCCACAACTATCACAATCATGCAATCCTTTTGCATATGTGATAAACACTACATCTAATAGGCACAAGATGGCTCTGATACCATTGTTGGGTTTTGATCATGCGTCACATACATCAACTATAAAAATACGCTGTAGAACATAAAATGAAACCAAGAAAAATACATAATCAAACATGTGCCATTAGATGTAGTAAAACAAAACATGAACTTAAGATGTGTACCTTACTATCTCCTTCGTTCTTTGTTGTCTTCACCTCTTCAGGTTGTCATAAAGGAGGATGTTTCTAATGATAACAAAGAGTGAAGCCTAAAGCCTCTTAGGAAGAATGGCTAGAGCACACACAAATTGCTAGCTTTGTGGTGTGATCTTTGAGAGAGTATTTTAGAAGATGGTGAACAATTCACCAAAAAGATACTTTGTTTCTTACAACTTTTGCACAAAAATGAAGTGTCTTTGACACCCTTTGGTTTCCCTATAACCCCCAACGTCAATGGAGAGTTAGTGGGAATTAAATGGCTTTTAATCCCCCCTAATTTAGCATGAAAACATTCATCCCTTCTTTAAAGGGTAATTTTGTCATTTTGCTTATTAAAGAGTAATTTTTTCATCTTACCTAATAAGCAAAATTTACATACATCATATGATTCACAATCGAGTGACCCTAAAGTACCACACTTTTGTAACATTTTTATACATCTCTCATATGTTGAATCCCTATCCAAAGCTATTTTACTCATTCTTTACATCTCCAATATGTGTGACCCATTAGGTTCCTGGTTATATTGGCTATTTGAATTAACACTTAATTTAAGCAAGTCATGAGTGGTATCTAACAAAACACCATGACCCCCAATTGACCAAAAAGTTAGTGGTTTGGCTACAAACCATTCTATAGACAATGTTCCTGTGCAATTTGTCCTTTCACCATTCTATATCCCATTTGGTTCAGAGTATGGATAAAGTGTCAACTCCTACTAGACTGACTACATCACATCTAGCTCAAGTGATTTTAGTTCTTATCACTGAGGTTCATTACTTAATTAGATATGTCACTGAATACTATCTTCATGACATTTCCATTTTGGCCAGAGATTCCCGAGTAATAACCCCGATAAGATGCCGTGGGTATCATCTCCTCATATAAAGAGTGGTAAATCCTTTATAGGCTACTCAATTACCTTCAAATAATTCAAGCTGTACCTAATCACCACCCTATGAGCAACCTCTAAGAGGCAATGAGGAATGGAGTTAAAGTATTGGATCAATATCCAAGATATCTTTGAGCTCAAGTCTACGAATATTTGTACGATTGCTATGATGAGATTATCACTGACACTAAAATAGATTATCCATATGATTGTCTCATGGCAGGTCATCCAATGTACTTACTACTCATAGCAAACATCCACATGTTAGCTCTAAACAACTTATGCTTACAGCTTATGAGATCTACTGCTTGATCTAATCAAAGAGTACAACATGTGCTAGTTTGTCTAGATTAATAATTTCCCATCTTATTAATCCTGTGGGTAGGGATAATTTGGACTCTAACATAATTACACATGATATGTTCTCATCATGATTTCCTTCATGCTATGTAATGTATCAATGACTTGATTAATTCAATTTAAGATCACTATCAATTCATAAAGAATATGAACATAAAATTAACGAAAATGCATTTTATTAATCATAAAGATTTGTACAATAAGTGCTAAACGTGGTTGCCTTTAGAGCACTTCGCTAACAGCGGGAAGTGCATTCTTTTCTTAGGTATGTAGGTTTTTATCAAAGATTCATTAAGGAATTTTTAATGATAACTGCGCCATTATGCAAGTTGCTACAACAAGATGTCTCTTTTGAGTTCGACGATAAATGTAAAGAAGCATTCAACAAACTTAAGGAGCTTTTGACATCCCCACCAGTTATGAAACTATTAAATTAGAGCCTCCCCTTTGAGATCATATGTGATGCAAGTGACTATGTAATGGGGGCAGTTCTAGGACAAAGAGTGGGAAAAGCTTTCCATGCCATCTATTATGCTTCAAAGACCCTTAATCCAGCTTAATTAAATTGTTCAACAACTGAAAAAGAACTTTTATCTATGGTTTTTGGTTTAGAAAAATTTCGGTCATATGTTATTAATGCCAAAGTAATTGTTTATTTTGATCATGCAACTTTACGACACCTACTCACAAAGAAAGAAGTAAAAGCAAGGCTGATTAGATGGATTCTCCTCCTTCAAGAATTCGACTGGGAGATAAGAGATAAGAAAGGGGCAGAAAATATGGTGGTTAACTACCTCAACCATTTGATCAAAGAACCGAATGAATAATTATTTTCTGCCAATGTGACACCACCATGATATGCAAACATTGTGAATTTCTTAGTTCCTAAAAAATTACATATTGGTTTGTCAATAGCTCAGATGGATAAGATATGGAATGAAGCGAAGTACTATGTTTGGGATGACCCGTATCTTTGGACGCACTGTGCAGATTGAGTCATTAGGAGGTGTGTACCTAAAAGTGAAACACCCTCAATCTTAGCCTTCTTCCATTGGTATGCTTATAGAGGACATTTTGGAGTAAAGAGGAAGACTTATAAAGTTTTGGGGAGAAGTTTCTACTAGCCCTTATTGTTCAAGGATGCACACATCTTTTGTAAATCATGTGACAGATGTGAAGACAGATGTCAACAGTCAGGTAATATGTAAGATTCAATTACCCCTAACTCCTATGCTCTTATGTGAAAATTTTGACGTTTTGGGTACTGACTTTAAGGGACCTTTCCCTCCAGCTTTTGGCTTTAATAATATATTGCTTATAGTCAATTATGTTTCTAAATAGGTGGAAGCCAAAGCTACTAGAACTAATGAAGCCAAATTTGTTGCATATTTTATTAAAGCTATCATTCTTTTTAGGTTCAAGATACTAAAAGAAATAATTTGTGATAGAGGAACCTATTTTTTCCATAGGGTGATGGAAACAATGTTTAGAAAATACACATCACACACAAGGTTTCCACCTCTTACTAGCCCCAAACACACGGACAAGCTGAAGTATCAAATATAGAAATCAAAGCAATCCTAGAGAAAATAGTGTAGCCTAATAGAAAGGATTAGAGTGTTTATACTATGGGCTTATTATATGCCTAAAAAAATACCAATTGGGATGTATCCATATAGACTTATGTTTAGTAAATCTGTGTCACATTCTTATGGAAGTGCAATATAAGGCATATTTGGCTACAAAAAGATGCAACATGAATTTGGATGATGCGGGTGTCCATAGGAAATTGCAACTACATGATTCAAAGGAGATGAGGAATGACTCCTATCAGAATGCAATGATATACAATGAGAAGATGAGAGCTTTTCATAATAAGATGATTTCAAGGAAAAACTTCTCGATGGGACAGAATCACTCCAACCTCAAATTATTCCCAGGTAAGTTGCATTCCCGTTTGATTCATTCGTTTGTTATTACTCATATCTTTCCTTTTGGTGTAGTAGAGATATAGAGTCCGAAAATTGATAAGACATTTAGAGTGAATGGTCATTGCTTAAAGCCGTATTAGAAAGGCTTCCTAACAAAGGATTTGGAAGTGTTGATGCTGGAAGATGCGAATATGGAATCAAGCCAATGACAATAAACAAAGGTGCTACTTGGGAGGAAACCCAAGGGAAGTTGATTTCTATTTATTTATATTTTCACATTTGCTATTTTTGTTAAATGCTCCATTTCTTGCATTTGACGTTACATTGGGGATAATGTAAGTTTTAAGTGTGGGAGTGGGGATCTAAGTTTTCATATATGATTTTGAGCTTAATTGTTGCTTATGTGGCTTTTTAGGTGGTTTCCAAAATCAAACAAACAAAATAAAAATTCTTCTTATTTTATATTGCTTTTAAGATTATATAGTCATAATTAGAGGGAAAATTAACTAGAAAAATCCATGTCAACTTTAGCATGTACTTTAGCTCTTGTGATTGGTCAATGTTTATTATCTTTATAAGAGTAGTAAAAAGTGGTAGACAAGAAGTAGTGAGATTTTGAGCCTTAATAGACTACACATTCATATCAGTCTCATTGTCTTTTGTTTATGTGTGTGAACTTTATGACATGTACATCCTAATTTTGCTTTGATTTTCTATTCAAGACCACATTTTTATCACATGCATTAACATGAAAATGATTAGGCAATTTTTGTTTTTACAAACTACATTAGCCAAATAACTTACCCATTGATATGAATTTTCCTTTGTTAAGCCCCTTTGAGCTTTATTAGCCTTTCTTTTTGTATTAAACACATTACATGCTATTAAACTTAACCAAATGTCCTACCTAAGCCATAAAGCTAGTGGAGTATTTGTTAATTGTTGATTATTGTGGATGTACAAAAGTTTAAGTGTGGGGGGTGGTATATATGTGGATTGGTTATAGTTATTAGAATGCAATGTTATGAATTCCATTGTTGGTATAGCTTCTTTTGATTTTTATATTAAACAAGCAAAAGAAAAGGAAAAGAAAAGAAAAGAAAGATATTTAAATAAAAGTATCAAGAAGGAAATGCATATGTTTTGCAAAGTTACTCATTATTAATCTTTCCTCTTAAAATTGTAATGAAAGGGTTATCTAAGTATAACGTGAATGAGGGAGATGTAGTTTTAAGGATCACTCCCTATGGTTACAAAGTTTTGTTTATTATCAAATTTTGTGAGTGATATATGCTTGATGTGGTTTATGACATAAGAGCTTGAATTTAAGCTAGGAAACATAGCTTTTGCATTCATCATAGTTGTTGTACATAAGTTTGAGTGAATTTTTAACCAAATACATCTTACCTTACCATTGCCTACATTACAACCCTAAAAATTCCTTTGATTCATAATTTTGCATGTGACCCTTAGTGGTGAAGAAATGAAATGATTTGTAAAGTTTTGGAATGTCTTGATTGTGAATGGTATTTGAGTGCACTAGTGAACCTATCTTATTTAAACACATTTTTGAAGTCTACCTCTAGATTGCTTAGTTTCTAATGGTAGTGAATGTTGATTAATCATGAGTAGAAGCTTTGAATGTTAAGTTATTGCTATGGTTTTTGAAAGTCATTCATCTTTATATATGATTATCTATTCTTAGGAAATATGAAAAATGAGTAAGAGTTTTGGTTTGTGACTTTCATTTTAATGATTTTCCCAAGGACAGTAAAAAGGTAAGTGTAGGGGAACTTAATATATGCTTAAATGTTGACACTTTAATCCATTACACTTAGTGATTAAAGCCTTAAAATGCTTAAGACACTCATTTTAGCTCATATTTGATTTGAGGTACATTTCAGAAGTGAAGAAGCTAAAGTGACCCGAAAGTATACTCATTGAGCCATCTTCTCAATATGCATACCCTATTATCTTTATGGAGCAAGAAGAAGAAGAAGATAACAAGAAGAGTAGACAAAAATAGAGCATAAAAATGGATAATGAGGCATTATAGCTTCCGACTATAACATGAATTGCATGCATGTGTAACATTTTAATTAAAATGTTACAGTTTTGAGCATCGTCTTATAACTATAACAATTAAAATGTTACAACCACGAGACCACAACTGTAACAATTAAAACATTATGGCTATGAGACCACGGTTGTAATATGAATTACAAGCATTCTTTTAACCTACCATGAGACAATGTGAATTAAGCTAGTTATCCTATTTTAGGCCAGTTGTCCGTTTGGCCTAGCTATTTCATTTTAACCTATATTTTGAAGATGTAAAGAAACATATAGTGTGACGACAAAAGGGGGCTTGGAAGACATCAGTAGAGATAGTAGTGGAGACATGCCATTCAACATCAATTTCTCTTAGATTTTCAAGATGGAATAACAAAGTTTGTAATGTACAATAGCCATTCTTCATCAATTTCTCTTTGTTTTCAAAAAAGAATGGAGGATACCGAGGCTGATTCTTGGAGATTAATGGTGAAGATAGAAGGCTAACATCTCGACATTAGTTCGAAGGTGAAATTGATGCCTGAGTTATAGCTAGGCTTATCTCATCTTGTTAATGTTGAATCTCTCTTTCAGATTGTTATTGTTATTTATATTGATTGAATCAAATTTTGTAAAGATGATCTTGATATGTTATTTGGATTATTCTATTACGAACCTATTACTAAAATGTTGAATATAATCTGTAATCGTTATAATTGATGTTCGTTAGTAGCCACTAATGATCTTGAATCGTTAGGAACAATGTAACTTAGGTTGGATAATCTGAACGTGTGAAGTTACTTCTTATATTGATCTGCTTTCCACTTCATAACTCGGCAACCAAATTAAATTTAGAGATCGTATCCTAGATTATTCGGTGGCTAGGTTTAATTAAGGAGCGTCTCTTAATTAAACAAAACCTAAAGGAAAATCGGGAGTAACAGAGCGTATTATTAGTCCACAATCAATATTTCGAATAGAGATAATGGGATATGTTCAATTATGTCTAGGCCAAGATTGATTCTAGAACTAGACTTTACACATATTTGACATTTTTATCAATTTCAATTGTTTTCTATAATTTATTTTTGCTACCTTAATTTTACCTTTTTTAATTGTGTAAAAAATAAAATTTTTATTTCCTTTGCATCAATTATTTTCATTACGAGAATTAATCGAACATTCCCTATGGATACGATCCTGACTCACCACATCTATAAGTTTTTAGTATGCAAAATTAGGTAAATTTTGTAGTGCAATTGACACGCTCTATCAGAATGTCATCGACAATATCATTTGTAAAGTAATGTCTCATTCATTGCCTATTGACTATAAATGGCATTCCATTTGCACCTTTAACTTCAATAACACCACAAGGTTATGACTCAGGCCATATAAACTTTAATTTATAGAGGAAATCTTAAATGATAATTATAAGTAAAACCTTTTGTACCACTTGAAATTCTCCCCTCAATATGTTTTTATCATGAAATGTATTGGATCACTCCTTGCTAATTCGGGCATTTCGAAGAATCTCTGTGGAACACTTCTAACTTATTCAATTAAAGTAGCCTCTTCTCACTAACTAACTTAATGTCATATCTAATTTTCACCACAAAGCCTTATATTTAATCCTAACTAGGAGGTGATAGGAATTTTCAAACACTAATCAATAAGGAGACATGCCCAAAGAGGTCTTGAATGTTATCTTATATGCCTAAAAAGCATAATTAAGTTTCAATGCTGTGTCCCTTCTAAAAATATATATATTCATGCATTTAACTTTAAAACATTCATATACATGCATTGTTTACACAAAATACATTCTAAAACATATTCATGAATATGTAAATGTTCCCAAAAACATTCACAAGGAAAAAATGCCTATATAGTAGCACGTGACAAAGTTAACTACTTGTGAAGTGGAGTCCCTACTACTAAAGCCCCTGAGTGTGCTCCTAGGAGGTTTTATTTTGAAAACAAAAAGTAGAGTGAAAGCTAAACAAGCTCAATGAGTGTTAAAATTTCTATGCAGATCATATTTAACAATGTAAACCTCCCTAGAAAAATTCATGTCATTTCTTACGAGATAATACCAATATAAAACATATATGCTTTCTGAAATCAAATCTCTCAAGTTAATTTTAAAGTAATTAGTGGCATCATTATTATTGTCAACTTCTTGCCATATGGTACCCTTAGGCATAAGGTCACGGAGTTGGTTCTGCATCGCTTACCTATGACTGGTTAACCATTAGTTACCCAGCTGGTTCTACATCGCTTACCCACACTATGTTAATTATTATACACTAATAGTTACTAGCAACTAGTTAATAGCTAGTTACGGAGTTGGTTCTACATCGCTTACCCATACTAGGTTAACCATTATACACCAGTAAAATAATATGTATAAAACCTAACGATGTACCATAGGCTTAAAAAGTCGTCTTTCCTCTTTATCACCAATAATATAATTTCTATGTAACTTCAAATCATATGAAATTCAACTTTCAAATTTCAATTCATATATTGCTAAAACATACACTTATACTAGTGATATTCACTTGCAATGCATAATTCATATTAAAACTCATAATCATACAATATATAAAGTCACAAGTCACCAATTCTTTTGTAAAGAGTTTATTCATATAAAACAATTAAAATACACTGATTGTTTTGTGAATTTATTGCCAAAAACTCTAACGTATTTGGTGTCTCTCCTTTACCTACACAAACTAGATTTCCCTTAGGAATTTATTTCTAAATTAGGAAATAAGGCATTAAAACTATATATTCAATTTAATCAAAATCGAGATTTGTATTTAATCACATAACACGTAAGCAAATCATATTTTTTCTTTAACTTCTATAAGCTAATATATTGTTCTCCATTTCAAGATCTAACTTCGAAAATTACTTCGATATCATCTTTTTCCTATTTCAACTTATCAATTTCTTCAAAGCATTACCTCACCTAATTCATGTATGGTAATTCATATTTTATTTATTTCTAGGTGTTTACAAAGTTTCATAAGCATCTGAATAGGTTCAGTTATGATTCAGTAAAAAAAATTGGAAATGAAAACAAACTTAAAATAGTGCAATTTCCTACCCGTGGTGTCACCTACCTAAAACTCATACCTCTACTTGTTCCTTACTTTTCATATAGTAAATGTTCAAATTAGGTTTTTAGGTCCTTTAGATATTTTTAGTTTCCATAGAATCAAATATCTGGCCATTTGGTCACAGGGATTGCTTTTGAACTTAACTTTTTGAGGGTTATTTCAGACATTTAGGCCCAAGCAAAACTTAGTCTTTACCCTAAAAAGCCTTAGGACCATAAAACACAAAAGAATGACCTAATCTAGGAAAGCCTTCATTTGCTACATTTGGAATGAAGCAAAGGAAGAAGAGAGAAGACGAGAGAAAGTGAGAGAAGAAGAGGGGGCTACTACTACTGCTGCCATTCCCAGTCCACTTCAAGTTAAAATTCTCTTTCCATCTTTTTATTTTTTTCACTTTAATGTATAAGGTGGATTTGATGATGATGACGACTTTAGGTTTAAGGATGTTTTAAACTCTTTTAGGGATTTTTTCTTGAATCAATTTTAATTTGATTGTTTTTGATGTTATTGAGTTAGGTATTGTGATTATTTGTTGTATTTACATGCTTCAGTGATAAATTGAGAGAGTGAACTAATAGAAAAATGATTAGATTAGGTAATGAGAGTTAAACAATCAAATAGATCACACAAACAATCAAATCAGTAATTTTTACAAAGAGAGATCTCGTGTGAGGACCCAATTGACTATTAGAGTGCTTAAGATCTAATTGGATGTGTGGACTATTTGCTAATTGAGAGATTGTAAATCCCTTAATTTAATTCATTTGGGTTTATGATTTAGGGTTAAATGATACAACTCAAGAGAGTAACCCACCTTTTGAAATTTTGGTATCAATACCAAATTAACTAAAAAATGATTAAGTTAGCATTAGATGATAGGATAAATCCGCTTCTCTTATAATTGCTTAATCTTCCTTGTGTGAATTTTCAATTGTTAATTGGTTGTGCTCAATTTTGATTTCTTTATGTTAATTTTACAATTTCATTTTCATTTAATCCATATTAAATTGCTTAATTTCCCGCTCATTTTTATTTTCATTTTAATTAAACTGTTAGGCCTTAAAAAATTAGGATTCGATTAGTTCGCTAATTCTTCGTGGGAGTGACACCTCATAGATTACGCTTACAACCCGTGCGCTTGTAGAATATTGAGGGTCTTATAAGATTAAAACTTGCTCAACAATTAGGTCTAAATCTCTTCTAGAGATTATTAGTACTATGTCTTAGGTTTTAGCTCCAATTGAAATTACCTAATTTGGAGGTTTTTAGGCTAGTTTATGGTCAAAACAATAGGAATGGTTCAAATGAACCTAGATTTAAAAATAAAATTTCACTAAACATAACTCTTTCTTTTGTCACATTCAACCCTTAAATGCTTCCAAACTTATTATCTATTCTATTGATAGTGTGTAAATCTAGTATGTTTTAGTTCCTAATTCTATGCTTATTTGGTGATTTATTGTGCTTAAATGTGAGCTTTTACTCGTTTTTATATATTTTGGTTAGGGATTGCTAGATGTGATGAGAATGAAGCATTTTGAGAGGCTTTTGATCAAAGGAGTTGCTGCTGAAGTTTTTCTTGGACGTCTCACAACGCTGCTGGACTTAACCTTGGGCAAGGATAATGGCAAGATAGACTGCTGCAGGCTGCACTTAATTGGATGATTGGACCCACGAGTTTTAATGACGTTTTAGGCTTAAATTACAGCCTAGGAAGAAGAATTAATTAGTTTTTATTGGGCACTTTTGTTACATTATTATTGGCCTTAATTTTAATTACTATATAAGTGTGTTTTAGGGCTTTTGGAAGGCATTCTTGGTTAGCCTCCTCCCCAAATATGTTTTTAGGGCTTTATTTCAATTTTTTTCATAGCCATTAGAGGCTAAACTCTTCCCTTCAGCCAAGGGTTAATTCGAAGTGGATGTTCTTTATGATTGTGAGATCTTAACATGCTTTAATTTATCATTTTGATTTACATTGTGTTTATGTCTTTTCTGTGAATTCTTGGGAAATTATTTCCATAGTGAATTGCTGTTATTTGTTCAAAAAGGCCTATTGT
>JANQBM010818016.1:0-14138 GCA_025594535.1 Erythroxylum domingense | reverse complement strand
ATCCCGGATTCTATAGTTTCGGATAGGGATCCTCGATTCATTTCGAGATTTTGGGGAAGCTTGCAGGAAGCTTTAGGCACTAAGCTAAGATTTAGCACTGCATTTCATCCTCAGACAGGTGGACAATCTGAGAGGACCATTCAGACCCTTAAGGGAATGCTCAGGGCATGTGTGATGGATTTTAGAGGAGCATGGGATGAACACTTGCCGTTGATCGAATTCGCTTATAACAATTCGTATCATTCGAGCATTCAGATGGCTCCATATGAGGTTTTATACGGGAGGAGATGTAAGATGTGTAGATTGGAAGAGTCTGGTCCATGCACCACAATATAAAATGTTCCTTTATGGAACATTTGTTGGTTTCCGTCTTGTCAAAAACTAACAAACACATGAATTTGTGCAGTAACAATTGTTTATAATATTATTATAAGCATTCTTGGCATGAGATTGCTCAATTATAGTAAGCTCATTCCAATATTGAGAAGAATGAAAATCCTCATGCTGATCGATGATGGAGGATTCAGGGAATCCACACATATCACAAATAAGTACTACATTTAATTCATAAGTCCTTCCTCTCAACCTAAACCACAATTCCTTAGAGTTCTTAGGGTCATAAGTCACTAAAGTGAAGAATTCCAATGTGAGCTCCTAATAAACAGGAAATTGGAATCGTATGAATTGAGTCCACTAGATTCCCTTAGCTAGGTTTTCTACCCTTTCTCGCAACTCCAGCCTATCAAGTGTGTCAAAATCAAAGTATTTTGAAACTAAAATTTTTCTATCATTAAGGGATCAGAAACAAGTACCTTCCTCATTTGTATAGATCGAGAAGGGCGCACCAAAGTCTGTTACTTGGTTTCTTCTCCCACATCTCGCAACTTGCTGTCATCCACATAAATCTTATCAGGCTTATTGTTTAGTGCACAGTATAATTGGGTAGAATTTGGCAATTGAAAATTTTTGAGAGATGTGAGAGCATTTGTAGGCTTGAAGTATAGGGAAATAAAGTGAAAATGAAAGTGAATGTAAAAGTGAAGTTATAACTAAATATATAGGTAGGTAAAAGGGTAAAATGGTAAATTTTTTTAAAGAAATTGCATCCTCCTTTGATATTTCCCAATCGCAGGCCACAATCATGGCATATTTCCATACTTCTGATTTTCTTTTTTATTCTTTTTCCAATCTTTTCAATTTCACTTCTTGATTCTTTTGTAGCCCTTTTTTTTACCTCTCTTTACTTGCTTGCTCAATTCATCCACTTTATTCCGAAATCCTATTCTTTCTTGATTTTAGTCGGAAAAAAATAATCCTAACTACAAAGTTCTAATGTTTTAAAAACAATCAAAGAAACTATTTTTCCATGGGTTGCCCCTATGCAGCGCTTATTTAAACGTCAGTAGCTCGATGCTCTTTTAAGCTCACAATGGTTGGAATGAATGGTGCGATGGTAGTGTTGTCCTTAATCTCAAAATTTGAACTTTAGTAACCATGCTACAGTCCCCACTTTCCTTGCAATTCTCTATTCCTCGCCTTTTTCTTCGCGAGAGCTTCTTTCTGAATGCATTCCCAAGATCCCCGAGGTTTGGGAATGAATGAATGCATTCCCAAGATGCCTTTTTCTTCGCGAGCGCTTCTCCCATTTGCCTCAAGGTTCAGGTTCTTTGCTATTCTTTGGATGTAAAGGAGATTCATAATCTTTCCATAAAACTTGGAAGGTTATCTGCTCTTTTCCTATCCTTAGAGTTAATTTCCCCCATCAACGTCGATGATTGAAAGCGCAGTGGCTAAGAACGGTCATCCAAGAACTATCGGGATCCCCACATCTTCTCCAATGTCTAATATGCAGAAGTCTTTAGGAAAGGTATATTTATCAACCTTCACTTGTACATCTTCTATAATCCCCATCATTTTGTGCATCGCTCTGTCATGGGTATTAACTCTCTTAACCTTAACTTTAAGCTAAAGGTATAGGGCATCATGTTTATACTCGCTCCTAGATCTATGAATGCCTTATCTATGTTGATGCTATTCATATTGAAGGGGATGAAAAATCCCACGGGTTTTCTTTATTCTTTGTGATGCTAGGGTCCTCTTCTGATGTTCACTCCTAACCTTCTTCTTGACAGATACTTTCATTGTGAGCAGTGTTTGTATTTGTTCCGTCATTTCCTCAACCTCATTTTGCTCAATCTCCTTTAACTTTCTTGCTTCCATCTTTGCATTTAACTCCCACTGAGCCAAAATAGGAAATGGAAATACACGTCGAGTTGCCTTAATTGACTAGATCATTGGCTCACTTAGAAGGTCTTCTTGACTGGTCCTTTTATCTCCTTCTTCCTGAACTTGCTCCGGTTCTTCACCCTGGGTCTCAATGATGACCATGATTGTGGCACCCCACTCTCGTAAGACACGTACTCGAAATCTTGAGTGATATCCGAGCACGTACCCTGCGAGGGTGGCATGTTAAAATAGTCAATCAATCTAATTCAATACAAAAATTTCTTTTTCTTTTAAAATAGTGCAGGCATATTGTGAAAAATCAATAAATAAATTGGGCCCACTTCTTTTTTAAAAAGCATTTTTAAACATAATGTCCTAACCATTACATTATGAAATCATTTACATACACAATGGAAAATATTTTTGAATACATTTTTAAATACAAACATAAAGGAAATACTAATGCAGAACAACTGATCCTGACCTCTATCTCTTACTTAGGTGCAGTGGCTATACTCCCGTTAGCATAACGGGGTAACTCTTCGAAGCCTAAAAAAAATATTGCAAATTTTGGGTAAGTTTTATGAACTTAATGAGTGACCATCCTCGAGGGCTCACTCAATCACATAACACATACAATTCACATATTTTCACATAATTTACAACACTTGATTTAACATATAGTATCACATTCAGGGCAGTCAAATTATTGATTTCAATCATTTAAAAATACACATATCACTTATAATGTAATGCACATGAGACTCACTTTCATTTATTATTTAGTTGTGACCGAGTGCCTATAAATATCTCGTATCCATTATAGATATCGGGCTCCTTGATAACTGTCTCGTATTTGTTCGGAATACCAGGCTCATTTTACGTAGTGAGGCTTTGGCTCTTTTACAATTTTCAAGCTTTAAGCTCTTTTTCACAATCTGAGCTTTAGGCTCTTTTTCACATTCTAAGCTTTAGGTTCTTTTACAGTGGCTACTCTGGTCATAACATCCTTTATGTTTCATGCATTCATGTAATGAAATGTATCACATTCACATAATTTTAGTCCATAACATGCTTTTGGATTCACATTCAATTTCATATTCATCATCAGACCGTGGTTCGGCATTCAATATAAATGTTGAGAAACACTTTTTCAATCATATGCATATTTAGATGTTTCTTTGGAACTAGGTCCGTCATTTAACAATCAAATTAAATATCACATATTTCATCAAATTCGCATACAATAAGCACTTCAATATTCTCACATTTATCGAACTCATTAAACATTCAATCTCCGGAAATCAAAACAATCACATTCACATTGCAAAATCATTCAATATATATTACAAATAGAACAATCAGTAAGTAAGTCCATCTAGGTCAACTCATATTACACTCCAAATTAGAATTTGCTTCCAAGATCTAAAAACGTTTAGATGCGGACATTTTATCCTACACATCAATATTATGAAATACACACGTTACACACACACTAATAATTGCACAATCTTAAGTATTCATTTATGTACAAATGTGTATATGGACTATGTACAATGCATGCTCAATGACAAGCCCATTTATATTATCAAATTTCACATTTTATTAACATTCTCATT
The DNA here is from genome assembly GCA_025594535.1 of Erythroxylum domingense. Classification (NCBI taxonomy): domain Eukaryota; kingdom Viridiplantae; phylum Streptophyta; class Magnoliopsida; order Malpighiales; family Erythroxylaceae; genus Erythroxylum; species Erythroxylum domingense. The sequence continues at coordinate 10,293 of JANQBM010818016.1, read as the reverse complement.
TTATAACTCAATTACTCATCATTTCATTTTTAGAATAATTGCTCTTCATAGTATCCAACTCTCATTTCTTCTTATAACGTCTTCAAAATTCCAAACTTTCGGGTCAATTTTCCATGATCACCCTAACCAAAAAAATTAAGTAATTTGGCAACACTTTCTTCTAGCAAATTGTTTTCCTATATCTTAAGCTTATAATGACACCAAAATCATTCAATTTGGTTCACTATTCCAAAAGTTGTATGCCAAATAATTTGGACTGTTCTTAAACTGGAACAGTATTCTATGCTCATCCTCAAGTCAGATTTTGGAATTATAGAGATAGAATTAAAATTCAATTTCTTCAAAAAAATTGTATTCCTATTTCTCTATTTTATTTCAAATTAAGAATCACTCCATTCTGATAACTATATAAAACGTTATAACTAAAATACCAGAGTATGTTTAAACTGTGCAGGAAAGTTGGCCGCAGCGAACTTTTCCCAAAAGGAATCCTCATAAAATCTTTCAAGTTGGCTGCGGCAAACTTTTCCTGAGAGCAATTATGCAAGTTGACCATGGTGAACTTTCATAGAAAGTAGTAAACATAACTCATTTTCTAGCTTCTCCAACTCTATTTTTCAGGTCATTTTGGTATGACCATTATCACCAAGAAAAATGAGGATTTTTGGCAATACCTCCTTCCAGATAATTGTTCCTATATGGCTTAAGTTTCTAAGGAACCTATGTTCATACAATTTGGTTCAGTATTCTGAACGTTATACCCAATTAACTACAAAATGTTCAAAAGCCAAGACAATACCCAATACTTAACTTCAAACCAAAATTCAAGACTCTTTGGGACAAAATCAAAATTCGGTCTCCCATAAGAATTGTATCCATATGTGTCTAGTTTACCATAAATTGACAATCATCCCATTTGAATATCTGTAACTCAAGATATCTCTAAAATACAAATGTATGTTCAGTAGAAACACTACATCTAGCATATTTCCAACACTCCTCATCATCAATTTCATCCTAATTGATCTTTTTTGCTTAGTCTATCATTCCTAAATTATATCCACATCATTTCCTCTTAATTTATACCCCAATTATAGCTCAATATAATCTATACACGATTCAGAATCCATGCTTGATCATATACACTAAAAACCAAACTATCTTATGCACATTCATCATAACGACCTTTCTATCTCAAAAATCATCCCAACAATAACTACTTATCAATTATCAATAAATCATCACACTTACAACACCATTTTTTAATGATCATGATATCTCTAACCCATCGTCAATAAAAAACAAGGAAAAAACTCATTCATTCATTCATCACATTTTCGTACACTTTCATACACCATTTACACTAACCCATGATATTTAAAGCATAACTTACTTTATTTCTCTTCAAGTTCTTCAAGAACACCAAAAGCCCTAGCTCCTAAGCTTCATACGATCTTTATGGAGGTTAGAAGGATTTAAGTTTTTTTTTGGCTTTAATGAAAGCTCTTCTCTTCCTCTACCTTTTTCTCTTCTTGAACCACCTCAAAATCTCTCTCAAAAGCTAAAAAATGATGAAACCCTAGCTTAAACTCTCTTCTTTTCTCTCAAACCACCGAAACCCTCTTCTCCTCTCTCCTATTTTCATTTTTCTCCCTTCTCAATTCACATTTTGCTTCTTCCTTAAAATACTACTTTTTTTCTTCCACTTATACCCTTAATGAATATAAAATACCCATTTTTCCCTTCCTTATATGTCTTGTATATTTTATCTTTAAGTGATCTCCCAAAAATGCCCTTCATGCAATCTTACTACCTTAACACTTTAATTCAATTAACCTATGTCATAAAATCTTACTAACATTAACATAATAATTAACTCCACAAAATTACATTCACAATCTAATTTTACTCGAAATGTCTATGAATGCATGTACAATTATTTTCATGTGCAAAAATTCAATATTCATGAATATGAGCATATCATATAATGAATGAGCATGAAAAATGCATTTTCTAATTTCTCAATAAACTCTTATATTTACTATTCTAGCCTCAACATGAGTAACGGGATGTTACAATGATCCTTTCTTTCAGGTTAGACTCGGTGTTGCTTGGAAGAGTTCCAGCATTCCGAGTAAACATTGCATATGCTAATTAGCCCACTTAGACTTCTAGATTATGTATGAATGAAGCATGGTTCTTCATTACTTGTTTGAATTTGCTTTCGATCCTCTTATGTGCATCCTCCATGCCATCGATCTTATCCAAAATCTTTCTCAACTTTGATTTGATCAAGATTGCTTTATCTGGATCAAAGCCTAATTGTCCTTGAGGCCAGAACTGTCCACCATTATTGTTTGACCAGGAGAAGTTAGGTTGCTTCTTCCACTCAGGGTTGTAAGTGTTGAAGTAGGGATTTTTACCCCCTACTCATCCATACTGCACTCCCATGTAATTCACTTGTTCCTAATAGTCTTCTTTCATTAAGTGGCAGTCCACGGTGTCATGGTCTAACTGTCCATAGAGATCACACTTTAAATGTACAGCCTTTACCGAAGCTGAGGATGATGCATTCATTCTGTTGAGGTATCGCATCAAATTGTCAATCTTTGCTTGCACATCAGTCATTTGATTGACCGCAACAATACCCTTCTACTTTGTAAAAGTAGAAAGTTGCCTACCCTACTCATTCTTCTATAAGTAGTTGTTGCTTGCCATCTCCTCAATTAGCTCATTCACTTCATCAATAATCTTTCGCATTAAAGATCTTCCTGATGCTGCATCGATTGTGCCTCTTATTAATGGGTTCAATCTATTGTAGAAAGTTTGCAATAAGAACTTCTTTAGTAGGTTATAGTGTGGGCACTTCTGTTGCAAGTCCTTATATCTTTCCCATGCTTCATAGATTGATTCCCCGTCACCTTGTTAGAAATTAGTGATTTCCTTTATAATATTGTTGGTCTTCGTCAATGGGAAATACTTGTCCAAGAAAGTATGCACAAGTTGATCCCACATCGTGATGTTGGTTGGGCTTAGTGAATGGTATCAAGCTTTCGCTCTATCTCTAAGAGTAAAAGGAAACAACTTGATTCTAACTGCATCTTCTGCCAACTAATGATACTAGAAGGTATCACAGATCTCAAGAAAGTTGTCGATGTGTGCATTCAGGTCCTCGTTAGCCAATCCATAGAATTGCACATTTTGTTGAAGTATGTTGAGAAGCAAAGGTTTAATTTCGAATGAGGCCACTTGAACAGGCGGCCTAACTACTCCTTAGGGTCCTCTATTTTCATCCCTCGTTCACTCCTTGATCCATATTCTGTTGAAATTCCTCAGTCATTGTTGATTTTCCTATCTCTTTGTCTTCCTCTCGCCAAGCTTTCCTAAGGGTTGGTTCTAGTTAATTAATATCTAAATCTAACGTCTACTTTGCAAGACTCGAACCTCTTATGACTCTTGTGTTCATGCAAGAGCATGATTTCTAAAATAACAAAAAAGAAACAAAAAAAAAACTCGTATAACGCCTTAAACTATAAAACTAAACTATCGTCTCCCTAGTAACAGCGCCAAAAATTGTTCGAAGCATTTTACATATACTAAGTGTTAATATTTATAACCTCGATATTTTTGCAAGCGCATGGATTATTCTCATAGTACCTAAGGTATCATTCCTAGAAAGAAGGTTAATTTAATCCTAAGATCTAAAGCTTAACTAAAATTCGTAATAAATCAAAATAAACAACTAATGTAGAAATTATTCAATCAAACAATCAATTTCAAGAATTAAATTCATAAAATATAAATAGGATAGCACCTTTTCACAAACCAGTCAAGAATCAATCTAGAAACTACCAATTGAGAGAAAAGGGGTTTTATCCAACCTTAATGAATATCTAATCGATTATGAAATTATCAAATTATTAGGTCTAGACGATCCTAAGGTAGATTACACTCTCTCAAGTTATAATCTTTAACTCTAATTAATAATCCCTAATTTAAATTATGGAATTGTAATCTCTCTATTTCCAATTTACCCAAAACCTAAATTAGTTCTAAATTTGTCTAATAACCTACTAGAAATCTATGCTCGATCTCTCATTACACGAATTTACTTGTTTGATTCAATTCTTGTCCATCAAACTACCTAACTCTCATTAGCCTAATTTGACGATTTTCACTTAATTCACCCTCTCAGTTTTTTACTGAATTATTAAGAACAGAACTTGAATCATGGTAACTCAATAAAAACACAATAAATCAAACTTCATTAATATCAAAGATCAAAATCCCGAAAGTGAGTTTTTAAAAAGTCAACATTCAACAACACCTATTCCCAACGACTATCCTAATAACAACACCTATTCTCAACGACTATCCCAATTCCATACATAAATAAAATTGAAATAAAATGAAAAAATACTATTGGAATGGATTAGTGGAGGCAGCAATGGCAAGAAACCACCTATTTTGGGAAGTACTTCATGTCAAACTTCTTTTCCGTGTCTCTCTTCCTTTATCTCCTTCCTCAAATCTCGCGATGAACTCTCTAAGGTTTTAGGATTGACTGATGCAAAAAGGCTACTCTTCTATTCTTTTATATTATATTTATACCTTGGAAGCCCTAGGATTGATTCGGGGTCAAACGATTCAAAAATCACGCAAAACTTGACATTTTTAACTATTTTCGTGTGTGCCCGACATAGGCTGTCACGATGGTAGCCCAAAGTGCACGATTGTGGCCTGGATCCTATTGGCTCTCCTCTTTCTATCGTGATTGTGACCTATTGGGCCGTGGTTTTAGCCCGAAACTCTTCGAAACTTCTTTATTTTTCACCATTTACGCTGAAATACTAACAAACACATTAAAGTACCTCAAAAACATAACATTTAAGCTCAATGACTCATACTAACCTATAAAAAACACTTAAACACATACACTAACAAAATTAAAACCTAAACACACATTCAGCTCTCAATTAACACTAAATACATCACAAATTAAACCCTAAAACATAATGCAAATCACAACTATCAACTAGTAAGATGATGATAATCATTTAAATGGTCTGGTAAGCCATATACATGACTCTAACCTAATTCTCACCATTTTTCCCATCATCTTCCTCTTCATTCTCTTTCACATTTTTACTCCCCATATAACGAAGAGGAGAGCTAGCACTCTTGTCTTTGTTTGACCTATTTCCATATCAAATAGTTTGATTCAGTTAGTTTCTCTAATCTTTACGTGAATATTGTTAGAGACGGTCTGTTTTGGTTATTTTGGTTTGCTATAACCCGAGGGGTTAAAGTTCGAAGAACAAAGGAGACTAAACGTAAGGAACATAGTTACTATATGAATGCTTGATTTGTGTAAAAGCCATAAATTCCTATATATATATATATATATAAGTTATAAACATGTATGTGAATTGGGAAATTTCAGCTAGGTTTAATGGTATTTCCTTGTATAGACATATAGATCCTGGACTTCGGGAAAGTCCCAGAATAAATTTTTTTTATTTTCCACACCGTGTGTATATGATGCATGCAACAAGATTTTCCTACAGTAAGTACCTAGATAATGATCATTTCGAACTTGGTATGGATCACTTACATATATTAGGACTTGATCTTATCATGTTGTAATATGAAGTTGCTAACTATACTAACTTACCTTATTGTAGTGATTTAAAAGTGTTTTCTTAAGTCAATAAAATTCTTTCAATTTTTAGAAAAATAAATTTTAAAAACATTTTTTTTATTAACATCCTTGAATAGATCTTGAGAAAGAAGAATATTATCTCTAATGATGCTACTCATAATTAATGCACGGTGAGTAAAAACAATGATAGATGGTACAATTGATTTAAATCTACAGGCAAACATCTTAGAGACAATTTTATAAACAATATTGCAATAATAAATAGGTTTATAATCATGGTAATAATATTATCTTTAATGATCCTACTCATGATTAAAGCACCATGACCAATAACAATGATAGATGGTATAATTGATTTAAATTTACAAACAAACATCTTAGGGATAATTTTGTAAACAATATTGCAACAATAAATAGGTCTATAATAATGGAAACCATTAGGATAAAAGATTTTATAAATGAGAAAGAAGAAAGTTGTTCTATTGTTTTACCATAAGCTTATTACACAAATGTAGCTAACACTTGAGTATAGGTTGATCTGATGAAATTTTTAGTTAACTACCTATTGCTATAAATTTAACAAGCTATATCAACTATTATAGATAAATGTATAAAGAAAAAATTAAAAAAACTAAACATGAAGGTAGAGCATTGATCAAGAATATATCAAATAGCGAATTAAGTAGATTTATGCTAAGTTTCCATATAACTTCATTTCTTTGAAATTTTAAAGAAATTTCATTGATTATAGTAAAATATTTACAACTTCAAAATGAGATGAAAATCCAAAATTTCTCAATATAATGGCTAAAGCATAAATCTATTATACTTTGTAAACAAAAATTGAATTAAAGCCTCCACCTTGATTCCATACGAGTTGTCAGTTTGTGTGAGACCTTTTTGGCAATAACCAGAGCTCTGATCTTATTAAAAATGTTATCAACTAATTAATGTTTACAAGTTAGCTCCCATCTGTAGATCCTTTCATTCCTTTCCTTCCATATGATGTAGATCATAAGTGTAAAAGTAGTGTTGAATAGTATTCCATCATCCTTCCATGAGTTAGAGACTCTAATGATCCAAACTAGTGTTGTAACACCCACATACCCTCTGGAAGGGGAAGTAAATGCCACACAAAATAGAACCAAAGTAATCCAATACATACTAAAGCATTTCTAGAAACTCAAGGAGCTTACATTTCATTCATTATTGGTTGGGTCATATTTAGAACATAACATACACATGATACTTATTACATACAAGCCTTAAATCCAAATCCAAATAGTATTAAGGTTTTTACAAACCATTAAACAGAACATAAAATACAACATATCTCACTACATTGAAGAACAACTCAAAACAAAACACAATCTTCTTGGCCACTACGGTTGTCTTTGTTCCAGTCTCAAGTCTTCTTATCAGAACCTATACAGGGGGTAAAACCACCGTGCTAAGTAGATGGCTTAGTAAGGAATAACTAAATAACATATAAACTGGCAACTGTCTCTAACAATCGTCTAGCTTACTTATGCACTGGATCTTAACAAATTTTAGAAAAACTTTAATTATTCAAGTTAATGAACATTCCAATATCATTTGCATTAGAACAGATTAGCACATATCATAACAGCATATACTTACATTAAACTTATAAATATCCAAACAAATATCAAAATCACAAAACAAAACTTTAAAGTATCTACAAAAATCTTGCTTATATCAAAATAACATTTAGGAGTATCAGAATTGAACATAGCTTATATATCATAATTAAACTTTTATCACAACATAAAACCAATTAGCTTGCTAATCCTTTTACGGAAGTGGGTAACAGGACCAGAACAGGAGATACCTATTGGTATCACAGAATAAAAGATACCTGGTCTCGACACTAAAGTGTCCTTATCAGGAGGCACTAAAGTGTCAATATTAGGAGAGACTTACGTCTAAGATACCAAAGTGTCGAAAACTTAAATGTGTCCAGGAGCAGCTACAGACCTTTCTAAGCATGCCTATTTACCCACAACTAGGACTTGACAGTTTTAAAAAAAAATATTTCAAATTTCAAAATCACATCTAAAAGATGTAATGCATATTATATGGCTTATTCCGTTTCGGTCTTGTAGGATATAATCATTCACATTTAATCAAAACCTTGTAAACATACATTTGTAATAATGCACCAATGATTACATTAAGTAATTACACATTACATGTAGTCACACTAGTTCCCAATTAATAAACATTCACAACTAACACATTGCTCTTGTTCTTAAAATCACATTAACATTCAAAAATAGAATTCATTCCTTTAATACATTATAAGTTCCAAAATTAGATACTTTGTTATCTAATAACACCTTCCTTAAGTTATTACTTTAACTACTAATCCAAATCTTATTCAACCTTTAATAAATCTATTCCACATCAAAATAGTTTCATTTTACACCTTAATCATGTCTAATTACACCACATTAAAGATACTTGTCCTTAAGTGGTTCAACGATTGCATAATTCAACATTTACCATGTAAAAACCCTTCCCACTATACTTTTCCAGCAATTTTTTCAAATTTTTTCAAGACAGATTTCGGGTCATATTTTTGTGGCCATTTTGACATAGAAACTGAGGTTTTTGGGCAATATGTTCTAAAAAAATGTTCCTTTATGTATTAAGTTTTTAATGAACTAAATTTCATACAATTTGGTTCATCATTTCTAGAGTTATTCCTAAAATACGACAGACAGTGATCAAATAGTGACATAATCCATAACTCAAATTCAAGCCAAATTTCAAAACCCTTAGAAATAGAAATAAAATTATATTCCTTCATAAAAATTGTAGAAATATGTATGTGGTTTAATCTACAATTAAAATCACCCTATTTAGATATCTACAGGTCAAGCAATAGCCAAAATTATGATGTCTGTTTAGTGAGTCTTGTTCAGTGAAACCACTAGATGTGATACACCTTTAATACCCCTTCAACATAGTTCATCAATTCCACTTCAATTCCACCTTATTTGTAAGGCCCCAATATATACCCTAGATGAAATGTTACATATTTATGGCAATACACGTATGATTGGCTTGTTCTTTGGAGTTGGAATTCAGAATTAAACATATGAGGGAATTTTAAACTTAATAGCATGTATTAATACAAGTGTTACGAGATGATAATTCGCATGATTATGTGTTAATATGATGAAAATTGAATGATGGAAAAATGGTGGTCATATGCTAATTTTGGTTTAACTACTGAACATAATTTAGTAGTTAAGCTATAACTTGAATTGTAGACATAAAAATTGGATGCTTTTAAATTCATAACAAAATAGATACATTTATTTACAGCTTTCATGAAGGAACCCAAATCTGATTCTACCTGTAGGATTTTTGAATTCTAGTTTGAAGTTGAGTTCTGACTGATGTCCTTATTTTGAATAGCCTGTAGTTTTTCGGGTATAACTCCTTATGTAATTAACCAAATTTCATGAAATTTATGTCATTACAAAATTAATACATAGGGGAATAAAAGTAATTGATAAGAGTATAGGCAAATGTGGGAATTTAAGGAAGAATAAGGACCAATATGCAAATTTTCCTAAAGTTAACTCAAGGACCAATAAGATTAAAACATGTGTGTCTAATGGAATCGTAACACATGGTCCAATAAAATTATAACACATGGTCCAATAGAATTATAACACATGGTACAATAGCATTGCAACACATGGTCCAATAAAATTGTAATATGTGGTCCAACGGGATTGTAACATATGGTCCAATAGGATTATGACATATGGAACAATGAGATTAAAACATGTGTCTAAGACTAGAACATTCTTGAAAAGGCATATGGAAAGGGGAGATTCACAAAAATTTAAGAGTTTAACTTCATCTTTTCCCCTCTCCACTTCACCTTCTTCATTCCATCATTTTTGACTTGGTGATGCAAGCAAAACTGAAGAGAAAGGGAAGGAAAAGCATTAGAAGAACTACTTTGTCAATTTTAAGGACTGGGATTTTACTTAGATAGTTTCTGTTTCATGTATGATTGAATGGATATAAAGATTCATTTGGACGTAGAATTGTTTGTGCGATGATGCCTTCTTGTTATTTTCGTGCTATCTTGGATATAATTGGTTGAAGATGACAAGGAACAATGTGTAGTGAAATTCTGTCTAGGATTTATTTGAGTCGGTCATATTGTTTAAGCCATAACTCAGTCTAAAGATCCCCAAATTGTGTGATTTTAGTTGCATATGAATCCTAAGACATAGAGCTAAATATCTCTAGAAGAGAATTTAACTTAATATTTGCTTTATGACCTTAAAAAATGAGATCGAAAAAGGTAACCTAATGTTGCCCCCGTTTCAGAGTAGCTTGTGGTATTTTGTTTGTATCTCATGATTTAGATGTCCATATTGTCTGATTGTTAGTACTATAGACATAGAGGAACAATTGTTTAGAAGAAAGTATTGCCCAGACACCTCAGTTTCTATGTCAAAATGGTCAAACAAAACTGACCCAAAATTTATCCTGTGAAAATAACTGTTTGGAGATTTCGGGTCCCTTATCCCACAATTGTGAGAAATGGTTAGGAAGGTGAAAACAAATGGGATTTTGTG
>JANQBM010817376.1:0-14142 GCA_025594535.1 Erythroxylum domingense | reverse complement strand
TACCCCCAAAAACATCATGATTTATACCTAATCGCAACAAAAATAAAATTAATCCCCAACATATAATAAGAAGAAAATCGGGGTCCAACAACAATGGAGTATGCTTATTTATACGGAGGCCAAGATTGAACCGAGCACTGAATTTCAAAACCCATTCATCAATTTTATCATTTTCACTTCTTGCTTTAATTTAGTATCATTAGTATAATTTCACTTTATTTTCTTATTTGAAATCAAGCCAAACCCCCTCCCCTCCCATAACTTAAACACCAATTCTTTTCATTTTTAAAGCTTTACACACACTCTCTGTGGGATTGGCTTAGACTTATATCTAGTTCTAATTTTAGGTTTATAAATTTTGTGTAGTGTTATGACATACCTCTATAACCTTGAGCTAAACTTAGACTGATTAGGTGGGTTTTATTATTGAAAGAGTTTGATGTGGAAATTAGGGACAAGAAAAGTAGTGAGAATTTAGTAGCTGATTCTTTCTAGTTTACACCTTAATGATGATAATGGACAAATTACACCTTATTAGATTGCTTTTGAATTATTTCCTAATGAATTTTTATTTTTGGTTTCATAAGTCCTATGGTATGTTGATATTTCTAACTATCTTACTTATGGTATCTTGAGAAATGACATGAAATTTCAGGAAAATAAAAGATGTCTACATTCTTACAAGGACTATTTTGGGAATAAGCCTTATTTGTTCAGGATTTGCAAGGATGAAATCATTCATGGATGCAGGCCAGAGGAGGAGCAATTGTAAGTGCTATAATTTTTCCACAACATATATTATGGAGGACATTTTAGAGGTAAGAAAACCACTAAAAAGGTTCTTCAAAGTGGTTTGTATTGGCCTTCCTTTTTAGAGATGCTTAAAATTATTGTATGAGATGTGATAGATGTCAAATAGTGGGCAATATAAGCAAAATAAATTAAATTCCTCTTAATAACATTGTTATGCTAGAGATTTTTTATGTTTGGGGTAGTGATTTCATGGTGCCTTTGCCAAATTCTTTCAGCTTTGAATATACACTGCTAGTTGTTGGTTATGTGTCCAAATGGGTGGAAGCCATCCCTACTAGGAAAAATAATGCTAACATTATTTTGAAGTTATTGAAGGAATATATTCTTAGTTGATATGGAACACCCTAAGCCCATTATAACTGATGGAGGAAGCCAATTCTGGAATAAATGGTTCAAGTAATTGATGAAAAAAGTTAGGAAATTGACACAAGGTGGCAACCCTATATCAAAGGAATTTTAGAAAAGACAGTAAGCACATTAAAGAAAGATTGGGCAGTCCTTTTTTATGAGGCATGTTGGGCCTACGAAATGACTGTCAAAACTCCTATTAAGATAAGCTCATATTAGTTAGTTTTTGGGAAGGAATGCCACTTACTGGTGGAGTTAGAGAATAAAGCTTATTGGGTTTTCAAGACTACAAATATAGGTCTAGATGAAGCAAAGGACTAAAGAATGTTGCAAATTTCAAAGCTTAATAAGCTCCAAAATGAAGCCTATGAAAGTTCAAAGATTTACAAAGATAAAAATAAAGTTATACATGAAAGAATGATATATGGAAGAACCTTAGAACTTGGAATGAAAATAAGTCTTCGTTAAAAATCATCCAAGTCTTTTTGTATGGGGTAGTGGAGCTCTTACACTTGAAGAAAAATGAAACATTCAAGCTTAATGCCCAAAGAGTGAAACCTTACTTGTAGGAATTTTGAGAAGCCAAATTCATTGAAAGTGTTCTCGTTTCTAATGCTTGATTCGACCAAGTCCAGCTAATATGACGTTAAAGAATCACTTAGTGAGAGCCAACCCATTACTCTGCAATTCTTTGATTATTTTTTTGACAATTTTAATCGTAGTTTCATTTTTTAGTTTAATAAAATTTTGAGTAAATTTGATTTAGAACAGGTGCTTTAATTTATTAATTGTTTTTGATGAGATGAAAACATAGTTTAAGGAAAATGAAGTTTTATTATATTTGGTGGAGGTAAACACAGGGAATTATCTTGGCCATGCCTTAACACAGATTAGCTATGCCCCTATCCACATTGATTGTGCTTCATTAATTCCTTTAACCAAACATAAGATCAAAGCCTGTAAACTTCGTTGTGCCCTACTCTATTAATGTCGTGTACCTCACAAAAATCATACGTCGACTTTGCCTTACCTTTATGTGTTTGTTGCAAGATAGTTGGAATTAAGGGTTTGTATCAAACTATGTAACTATGGAAATCAAGTTCTGCTTAACTCTTGTTATTTCCTTTTCTATCTATACATGATCATACTATTTGGGTTTTGATTTCAACTTGGTTTGATTAATGTTTACAGGATGTTGTTTTCATGTTTTGTTTTCTTATTTTTCAAACTATTTAATGTTTAGATTGTTTAATGCTTTAGTGTTTCTAATCAGATTCTTGATAGATGGCCTTAAAAAATTTTGAAGTAAGAGCTTAAGAATTGAATGGAATGAGTAATAATTGTCAATTTGGATGGTCATTCTTTTGCATTACTTTAAACAATTGGTGAGAACTTGAGCCTTTAAGATTGAATTTCAAATGGTTATTTTTCTGAGTGAACATTTTTTATTGTTATATTGCTAGAACTTGCTTAGGTATGCATTTCAAGATCACATGAAAATGGGATTGAGCATCAAAATGATTAAAGGAACTAGGTTTAACCACTTAACTTAAAAGGACAACCTTTTATACATCTTTAGTGAGCCAATTTTGAGCCTTTGATCCCATATTTTTTCTTTTACACAATATTATGAGCCATAAACGATTTTATCACTTTTGCTCAATTTGTTTTACCTTCGATTATGAACAAGAGAATTTGAGGACTTTAGTGATTGAGTCATTGTGTAAATTAAATTGTGGTGTTAATTTGGTTATCCATGTTGTTTGGGGTTAAAATTTCCTCTTAATAGAGTATCTTTGCTACAATTGTGAGTCCTTTCTTGTTAAAAAATCATCAAAAAAATGGAATTTTTTTGTTCCACACGACCAGCTAACAATGAGCTTAGCCATGACTTTTACAATAATGTTTCCAAAAATAAATAAATAAAAATAGGAAAGAAAATAATGTGTGAGAGACCTGATCCCTAAATTATAGGCCACTATAGTAAAAGGGTGGAGATGTTTGAAAAAAGTTTGTGTTAGGGATTTGTGAAGTAGTAGTTATGCTTGATCGCTTAATTCTTAGAATTGTTGTACTTAATGAGTAACTAACTTTATGACATACCTTTACCCTAGCCCCATTGTAACTGAATGAAAAGACCTTCTGATTGGTACTTTATTGTGGTTAAATGATGGAGATTTGATTAATAAGCAAGCTTAAGGAGATATATTTTCGTTGAATGTAAAGAGTGTAAACACTTCCATAATCAAACATTTGAGAGATGTTATGAGGAAGTGACATTTTTGGGATGCATAGAAGGGCTACTAGGATGCGTTAGTATAAGTTTTGTTTGATTTGAGAATAACTGTGGAAATTATTGAAAGGTACATCTTAATTTTATCTAATAAGTTTTAAACTTGATGAAATTCTTTCTTGTTTGTTTTATTTTCCTTTAACTTTACTTAGATACAAGCAAAGCATTAAGTGTAGGGTAGTTGTTATAATGCATTTTGCGTTAGGTTTTAAATAGTTTTGTTCAATTTTTAGTCTTTTATAATTTGTATGTTTAAGATTGTTCTTAGGTTTTTTTGTTTAGGTTAAGCTTTAAGGACTTGTAGGATAAAAATTTATAAAGATCATAAGTAGACAGTATGTGGCCAATTGGGATAAACTTGACCACGCCTTCTTCTTAGAGAATTTAATTGAAAGAATAGAAGACAGACCAAGACATATCTTTGTAGCATGGCCATGTCAATAATTTGAGCATTTTGGATATCCAATGTTTTTAACATAGATGGAGAGTCTAAATCTAAACATGGTCCTCAGAGAGTATTTACAGTACATCTCAAGATTTTAAGGAAGCCTAGATTGATAGCTGCGCGAATTTGTTTGAAGCAGCAACTATTTGCTCAATGTAAAACTTATTTCTGTAGAATTGGCAACTTGACCAATGGAGATTTACATTGACATATTTGGAGGTTATGAGACCCAAATGAGGTGATTCAAAAGCTCAAATTCAAGCCATCTTTAACCATAATTACTATGTAAAACTTAAGGCCCAAAAGTGTTGTTTAGCCTAAAAAGGCTGAGAATGAGATAAAAATCTATCCTGGCCTAGTCTAACTTTCCTCAGTTTTTGGCCCATAACTTTACCTACAGGGCTTTGTTTTAAGAAAAAGAGCATCTACTAGAAACCTGAGAGGGGGAGCAGCCCCCATTTATTTGAAGAGATAGTTACCTAAATATGAAAGGATCAAGGTTAGAAAGAAAGGAGAAGTATCAAGCTAGAAATAGAGTTTCAAACGTTGTTTAGGAGTGTAGACATAGGGATGAACAGGATAGAAGAGATTTCTTCGTTCATTCTGATTTAATTTTTCTTTAAAATTCTTAACGGTTGAACAATTTACTACAAGAAAAATGTTGTTTAACAACGAAAATTACCAACAAAAAATATAAACATTCTGTCGGTAAGTCAGGTTAGCGATAGACTTTACCGATGGACAATTAATGTACCGTTGGTAAATATATCGATGATTGTTTGTATGGTTGACCATCGGTAAATTATCGACAGACAATATCCTTCCATCGGTAGATTTACCAACGTTATCTTCTATTTTTTTGGTAAGTTTGTTATACCACTACCGACAGTTATGTTTGTTCCATTAGTGAGTGTACTGACAATTATTCTATGACAAATCCTAATGGTAAATTTGGTGATGGAATTGTTTATTCCATCTATGATTATAAACGGTTGATCGTCTTTCATCGATAAATAGAATTGATTTTATCAACGGAACCGCAAATGTTCTTCGGTAAAATAACCAGAAATGTTTTAAAAAAATATACCGTCGATAAATTTTATTTGATGATGTTATGGTTGATGTATAATTTAAACAGTTATGAATATAATAGTATACATTTAATTTGCTTAAACAGAAAGTTAATTGATGATATAAAGTTAAAAATATCTTAATTGATAATAAAACATTAAATTATATATAATAAGTATTCGTAATTTAAATGAAATGACTATAAGTATACTATTAATTTAGTGACGATAGATGCTCTAATTGGTGCGATGAGGTGCTACGCCTACCCTTCAACTCATCCACCTCATTATAGAGTTGAGCTATGTACTTCCTCAATGTCTGCACTATGCTCCGAAGCTCTTAAACTTCATTGGTTGTGGACTGCTTACTAGATGTTACTGTACTGGACGTGGAGGATTGTGAATAACATGTGTTCGCAAATGAACCTAAGTCGAATATCCTTCCATGACATTCCCTACCACTCACTACATAAACATAGGTTTGAGTCTCATCAACATCTTCAAACTGTTGAGACTGTCGTTGAATGCTTTCTTGTGTTTGGTCTTATCAGAAGGCAATGTTTGTATTAGTAAGTGATAATTATTAAGCATTAATATTAAACCATAAATTTCGCATACATTTAGTTCTCAACATCGGATGTTGACAAATGTCACATCTTCATGCTTCTTAGTGTGAATGTGCAAAAAGAGCTGACAGGCTGTAGGCCTCATGCCCATAGACTTTTCCTATATAAAAATAAAATGTTATAAGTGAACTAGAATTTATAATAATTTTGGCAGAGTTTCCTCTATTTTTATTATATTTACCCCTATTTAATAAAGAAAACAAGTCAAGAACACAGCCATATATGGCACAGACATTTATAACATTATCATTCTTAATAATACATATATTTTCATTCCAAAATTCACACATCAAATTCAATTGAAATACAACAAAGTAAAGAAATCAGAACATAATGTAAAGTGTAGATACTTACAAGTCTCTCTTCATGCTCGTGATGGGTAATAGATTCTCCTGTTTGTACGGGAAGGCTCTCTTCCCCTTTCCTCCATATCTGTTGGTAGACTTACTCTTTGAAATGGACATTGCTTTAGGTGATTCCAATATTGCTGCCAACGACTCCATATTTGTTCAGAAATATAAGGAGGGTGTACACCGGCCTTGTATATCGTAGCAACAAAGTCCCAATAATGTGTACGTACTCCTCTCTCCCATACTTTATAAATGATCGCGTCAAATTCAGAATCCCAAAAAAATTCTTTCTAAAACAAAAGAAAAAACATTCGATAGATATTTATAATGTAATAATATTTATCTAATTAACGTATAAAAATTAATTAAAAATATAAAATAATAATTTTTGTTGTAGCTCAAACTCTTGATAGTTGTGGCCTAAGAGATATTCTTCTATACATAACCCTCAAGATCAATTTTCTCTTTGAGTTTAGATGTCATGTTTCGTGAGCACGGTCCAGACGGACTCAACCTAATATAAAAACAAAAAATTTAATACCATTTTTAAAATTTAATCCTATAACTTAATTATAAACATATAGTGTTTCATGTATTTTCACTTACAGATTATTAACAACTGTGATGTAAGTTCTTCCATCAGGTCCCTCATCTCTAGGCTGGTAGTCGCCTCCTCTATCTACATTATTTACCCTTAATATCTCCATCGGTATAGGGGTAGTGAATGATATAGGGGTGGTGGATGGTGTAGTAGTAGGTACGGAAGGTGATGCCACACCATGAGATGCTTCACCTATACAATAAGTAGCTCTTAATTGTGGTATGAATCTTAGTCGCATTATATCTTGTTTTCTCTTTGGTGGCATATTTCAACTTGAAATTAATATTTGATCAAATTTTCTAGAAATATAACAATTTAAATTCAATGTTTTGTACAATATATTGAAAAGGAAATAATTGATTTGTTAAATATAGTATTTAATTACAAACACAAATTAATCCCTATCATCACTTAATTGTAAATCAAAATCATCTTCATTTTCTGAAGAATTAGAATCAAACTCAGGCTCTTCTTCAGATCTCTGGCCTTTCTCATCCTCTCCAGATAAAATTTCATCATATTCATTACATGGATCATTCAAAGGCTCATTATCCTTATATAGGACAGATGCATTTATTTCATAAGCATCTTCCTAAAAAGCTTCACTTTTAATTCTCTGGTCTCCTTTTCTATGTAATTCAAAAACACCTCTAGGTTTAACCTTACAAATGGCCAACCAACCTAACTTATCTTATCGTAAGCTAGGAAAAGGGACATAATAGATCTGGATCGCTTGCATTTCCAACACGAAAGGTTCAAATTGTCTAAATCTTCTTAGCTTATTGATTTCAGTTAGATTGTATCAACTATGCATTTTTGTACCAACATTTGGAGTTGGATCAAACCAGTCACACTTAAATATCACACTTCTCTTGATTGGTAATGCAAAGTACTCAATTTCAAGTATCTTAATAATTTTACAATAGTAATTCATCAATTCTCCCTGTATGCAAACTCCACTATTTATTATTCCCATGTTATGACCATGATATTCTATATGATATTTATATCCATTAAAGAAACACATCGGATATGATTTAATAGGTCACAAAGGTCCCTTCGCAAGATCACATATAAACTTATTCTCTATTGGATTTTCTAAGGCCTACATAAAAGAAAATATCATATTAAACAGTATAAAGTCATTTGAACACTTAAATCTTATAATTCAATCATTTCAATATTTGTAAGTGAAAACTTACATATTGCTCGAACCATCGAGAAAAGTGTCTTCTAACTTCTTTATTAATATCATCATGTTTGTTGTCGGGCATAAGCTCACGTAACACTTCCTCGTATAATCTAAAAATAATATTATGTATTTCAGTTATGAATAACACTAAATTTCAAAATTCAAATAATCAATTTCAACTTACTGCACGGAAGGTTGAACCTCTTGACAGTTCAATAAAATGTAACCATGGGCAACCTCAATTTCTTCCTCTTTTAACATTCTTCTTGTTAAATGTCTATATGTTCGTCTAGGATATGTGAAAATGGATAAGTTACCATCAGCATCACTAGTTCCTCCCCCATCGTCATTATGAGGAACTTTTCTTTCTCTTTTGTGGACATGCAGCTCAAAATAATGTAAACAAAATGTACTAGCTTTCTCTACTAAATAAGCATTACATATCGAACCTTCAACTCTAGTTTTGTTTTTGACATTTCTCTTCAAGTGATGCAAATACCTATATTGGTAAATAGGGTTATACTAATTTATTTATTAAAACAGTCTATGAATTTAGTTACAATATGAAGAAACTTAGTAGGGTTCTTAGTTTGCCTATTGAAAAGATTGATTGATGCAAATTGGGATGTATTAATTTCATTGTTACAAATTGGGATCTATTGTTGCAAATGAGGATTTATTGTTGCAAATTGGGATGTATTGATTTGATTGTTGTAAATTGGGATCTATTGTTGCAAATTGGGATGTATTAATTTCATCATTTAATGCTTATATTAATTTCATCAACTTCTATAACTTTCATCAAGCTTAATTCATCAATCTCCTACAATATCTCTTCACCAGCTTTGTGAGGGGGAGGAGGTGTTTTTACCATCTTATTCTTAATGAAATTTTGTTTATTTCATCTAAATAGACGAGTCTTGAGGAAGAAATTTTCTATGGTTGTCAAACCAACATATTTTTCCCCCATGTGGAGGATAAAACGCATTAAAATCATTGCCATAATAAGGCCAAATTAATTTCCTTGCTATGCTTCATCTAGTCAATATGGCATATGTCAAAAAATCACTAATAGTCCACATCAAAGCTACTCTCAACACAAAATTTTGTTTCAGAGCCACATCATATGTCTCAACACCATATTCCCAAAGATGTTACAATTTAGATATTACTGGTTGTAAGAATACATCAATTTTATGCTTTGGACTTATTGGCCCTGGCACAATCACTATTATACATATCTATGGAGGCAAATTATAAGGAGTGATTATGATTGAACATGATGAATATTACTAGCTAGATTGACCAGAAGGTTTCATTGACATGTTTCCATGCTAGTGAATTTGATGGATGACTTATTATTCCATCTCCCTGTTGGTGTTTATTATGCCATCTCATATGAGATGCAATAACATTAGAAACATATAGTATTTGAAGTCTCAAAGTTAGTGGGAAATAATACATCTGCTTCTAGGCTACTAATTTATGTTTTATAGAACGCTTTCTAGACTTGAACTTAGAATGACCACAAAATTTACACTCTTGCAAGTCCACATCATCTCCCCAGTACAAAAGACATCTTAATTTGCAATAATCAATCTTTTCAACAGGCAAACCAAGACCTTTAATAAGTTTCTTCATATTGTAAAAACTATCAACCATTGAATGATTAGAAGGTAATGATTCATTATACCATCCAAGAATTTTATCAAAACTACGACCAAAAATATGCCCTTCATACTTTATGTTCAATATTCGAGCAATTGAAGACAATTGAGTCATTGTATCATAATTTGGCCATAGTTCTTAATCAGCTGAGTGTAGTAAGTCAAAAAATTGTTTTGAATGTGGGTTTGGTTCTTCTTCAAGATTTTTTATATTTTCCTGAAAGGTGTAACTGGCTGCATCATAAACCATTTGCATTTAAGGATTTTCATTTGCATCCAAATTATTTATTCTAAATCCAATCCCCCTTCAAACTCATTTAAGTTCACTGACGATTGCACTTCATTACCCCTTGAGGTGCTACAAATCAATGGTTCCCCATGTCGTGTCCACTCAAAATAATTTGGGATAAACCCTTTTTTTAATAACTGCCCATTCACTTCATCAATAGGAAGGAAAGAAATGTGTTTGCATTTTTTACATGGACATCTGATCTTTGGGCCACCTATATACACAAGTTGAGAACATGCATAATGAATAAAAGCCTCAACTCCCTCAACAAACTCAGGATTAATGAAATCATTAGGTGATAATCGTCTATACATCCAAGATCTATCAACATTACTCATTTCTAAAAAACTATTAATTTTAAACAGTGATTCCATAGTTAGTATCCTTTATGTTCCCCAAAGTTTACAGAACATCTATACTTTTCACAACATCCCCTAAGTACTAACCAATTGAATTAATGACCTACAATTGTTTTCAAAACTATGGTGCATGGCATTGTTTGCACCTGTGAATCAAGAAAACAAATTCTTATTGTGACTCCTAAGCTCGTGGAATTTTTCACCGATAAGCCTCACAGGAGTTGCATCACGACTTTCCAGCCTATATACCATCCTTAGGGTTTATTATGCCTCAAATCATCGATAACATCTCAAACTCATTCCACATACTGTTGGCCCTCGAAATATTTTTTGTCAAATTAAGCATGATAGTTTATGGAATAAGCATGGAATTTGAATTTTTTCCTTAGAATGAATTATGAGGTCATGATAGAATTATTATTAGAGTTAATTAATTATTTTACTGTTAGTAGGATTCTATTACATTGCTTAATTAGATTAATGTCTTAAGAAGGAATAATGGCAATTTTGGCATATCACTATGTTAAGAAAGTCAACAAGCATATGGGTAAAATGGGTAAAGGAAAAATGTTGTCTTGCTTTAAGAAGAAGATAAACGAAATTTAAGGAAAGAAGAGAAAACGTGAAACAAGAGAAAGAAAGGAGAGAGAGTCGTGGGAGAAGCTAGGAAAGGAGGGAAATTGTGGGAAACTTGGAAGGAAGAAGAAAACAAGAGGAAATCAAATTGTTAGAGGTAAGTTTTCATCTTTCTTTTTGTTTGGTTTGACAAGGGAAGTAGAGAAAATGGGTTTTTGTGTTGGGAATGAATGTGGAAGAAGATGGCTTCAGGGGAACCCATTTGATCGTAGGGTTTCCAAGTTAGGTTTTAGATTTTCTAACCTAGATGGACTATGGGTAGGCTAGGTTTAAATTCAATTTTAACATTTCTTTGATTCTTAAAATTTTATAAATTTTCACTTGAATATGGATTAAATAGAAATTGGTTTATTTGAAGGAATCAAGAAAACCTTACTCAAAACCAAGAGGAAAGGCAATCTTAAGCTTGGATTTTTCAGCAAAATTAGGTGGGTAATTTATTTACAGTTATTGTGTAATGGGCAATATGCCTATGTGTCTGTATATGCTTGAATTTCCAAATTGTGAATTGCTTTAACGTGGAAAATGCATTATAATGTGTTTTATTTTATGCATTAAAAGATGTATGACATTTTGATATGATTGAATTGTGAGCATGATCATGCTATGTCTAGGATTTGTATAATGGAATTTTGATTTAAATGGAAAGAGGACAAACTTGATAATATGAATTTGTGATTGATTGAAATGAGCATGAAAATTGATTGTGTTTGGGCGAGAGAGGAATCGTTTCGTAGTCACGTGCACGTCGACATAAGCCTTCCACAGAACCCTCGAGCCATTTGTTTGTGCATTTGCATATTTGATGTGTTAAGTTTTTATGAAGTTATGTTTTATGCTTTGATGTTAAATCATATCCAATACGTCCTATGCGTTGATATATTGAATTATGAAATGTGAATTGGATTTGTAAGTGCTGAATTGTCATTTCTAGATTAAGATAAGAAGTGTATGCCTATATGAATGTTTTTATATATATATGTTTGATTGTGTGGCTTGTTGCCAATGGCTATAAATATATTATCCACTGAGCTGTGTAGCTTAACCCAATATTTTCCTACTCCTTCGGTGTAGATCGAGAAGATCAGTGATCCTTGCAAGGCATTTGGACCAATTCCAAGATAGTTAGCTTTTATACTAAGTTAGTGGCTAGACTTTTGGATAGCTTTATTAGCACATTGAACATTAAGCATCCAATGTATTTTGTATCTTTGTTAAGACTTGATGTAATGTTGATTTGTAGTTAAAGCTATGTATGCACTTCATTTTGATTTGGAAATGAATAAAGAATTGAGAAAGTTTCCAATGTGTATGTGCTTAGTCATCTTGTAGTTGTACATTTCCTGTTTCAAGTCTTCCATAGGTATAGAAATTATTTTTGAATTCAAAGGAAAAACTGTATCAATTTAGGTAGAATTAGCCATAGTCGTCTTCATAAAAGTTGTAGCTTATCTTTCTAGCTTTCCAACAATATAAAGTATGAAATTTTTGGATATCGGAGTTAAGCGATATGAGCATTTTAATTGGTGATGTTGCATAGGAGGTTTGTACATGACAACTATGGTGAATGATGAGAGTTTATGTATGTGATGAGTCATTTGAGTTGAGTTTTAGGAGTTTAATACACCCAAGTTGGTAATTGAATGTTTAAGGAGTGTTATTGCTTTAGAAGAATTGAAAATGGGAAGGTTATGAGTGAATGTGATGTTAAAATGGATCTAGGAAGCTTTGGAGAGGCTTTAGAGGGGTTTAAGTAATCCCTATATCCGTTAGACGGACTTTAGGTCCGTTAAATCGACCTTCTCGGGTCTATGAGGACCCCAGCATCACCAATGTCCCATTATGAGGACGTAATGTCTATTAAACAGGCCTTCTCGGGTTTGTTTGTGTCCCAGCTCAGTTCATGTCCCTTCGGAGGGACATTATGTCCGTTAGGCGGACCTTCTCGGGACAATTTTTAAAATGTGCAAATTTTGACCCTCTAGATGGCAAAATCTCTCTTTAGGGTATTCAAAAAAGTTATAGAAATTGAAGTCCTCTTCGAAACCATACTTGAATGGTCCAAATCTTACATCTTTATCAAA
Source organism: Erythroxylum domingense (assembly GCA_025594535.1). Taxonomy (NCBI): domain Eukaryota; kingdom Viridiplantae; phylum Streptophyta; class Magnoliopsida; order Malpighiales; family Erythroxylaceae; genus Erythroxylum; species Erythroxylum domingense. The sequence goes on along the minus strand of JANQBM010817376.1, from coordinate 1,369 downwards.
AGTTATGCTAATCATTTCATAATGAACTAGAGACGTGGAGCTACAATTGCTCTGAAGAGGTCAATTTGTGATTCCGCTGTCGGAATTAGTTTTTGGCTAGAGAGATCCCATGGAAAAAACCTTATAGGATAATACATTCACATCTTTGATATTCCGGATAGTTGGGCTCCAGAAACGGGTCCAACATCTTATGGTATCAGAGCTTAGGTTTTTCCTAGGCTTTAAAGTGCATGGTAGTATGAATTACTATTCTATGTGATTAATTGTTTGCATTGTTAAATTAATTGAATTGCATTAAATGACATGTATACATGTAGGAAATAGGATTGAAATAAAATGTAGGCTAATCCTTAGTGTTTTTATTGAAAGAGTGAAATGCCACCTGGTATAAAGACACGAGGAATATTGCAAGGATCGATTGCACCTACCCTCCACTAAGAGAGGAGGGCACGGATGATTCTAGAGCCCTAGGGGATGCTGATGCTGAGGCTTCGAAAGGCCATAATATTGAGCCCTCTCGCTCACAGACATAGGAGTCGCTTATTCCGCCAGAACAAGTGCCTCCCTTGGATCCGAGATTGTTTCATGCATTTACTCAAGCCTTTGTCCAGGCTATGAGTCATATGTTGCAAGCTTCTTCTTCTACCCTAGTTAATAAGAGGAAGTAGTTCGACAAGTTGAGGAAGTATGGGGCAGTAGCTTTTTATGGGACCACGGATCCAGAAGAAGTTGAGATATGGCTGAGAAAGACAGATTGGATATTGGAGCAGATGGATTGGGAAGATGACGAGAAGGTTGAATATGCTACGAGTTTGATACAAGGGGATGCTCTATATTGGTGGGAGAGTATCCCGAGAAGTCAGATGAAGCCATCAAGGTTGGCCTAGAAGGACTTCTTGAATGTTTATAAAAAGAAGTATTTGTTTGAAGTGTACATCCAGCAGAAGTAAAGAGAGTTTTTGAGCCTCACCTAGCGGAAGATGATGGTGAGGGAAAATGAGTGCTGATTTACACAATCGGCCCAATATGCAGCTAAGTTAATGATGTGCAAAGCAGCTAGGTGCTGAAGATTTGAAACGAGAGTGCACTTGGCCATCAAAGAGAAAGTGGTGGCATATAATTTCCGTGACTTCCAATAGTTGGTTGAAGTAGCATTGAGAGTGGAAATTTTGGAGAATATCAAGAGTGCAGTGAACAAGAAGAGAAAGGGGAGAGAACAACTTAAGAGGGGAGGCGGTGCTCCTATATTAGAGAGGAATGCCAAGAATTTCCCTGTACAGTCTGAGGGGAGGAGCAGTGGAACAAGCAGGCCTAGATAGATGAAAACTGTCTCCCATCAAGCCTCAACAGCTGGAGGTAGTAGAAGGGG
>JANQBM010817269.1:0-14143 GCA_025594535.1 Erythroxylum domingense | reverse complement strand
CGCCACGGTTCCAAGATTTCGAACCGTCGCGGTCGCAACCGACCCGGACATTTTCCCGCATCGCGATCGTGATGAGTCGCGATCACGAGGTGGCTGAACTTTGGTCCATGTCGCGATCATACCGTATTCAAATAATTTTAGTCAAAGTAACGATCGTACCATGGTACGATCGTGACCCGACTGTAATATTTTTTATTTTTTTATTTTTTCTATTTATTACAACCAATGTTTCAGCTTCTTCAGGATCTGTAGTTCCATAAAAATCTACAGCACCATATTTCCTCAATTTATCAAATTGCCTTCCTTTCTTGGATGGAGCTGGAGTGGACGTAGATGGTATTTGACCCATTGCTTGTACAAAGGCTTGTGCAAAAGCGTGAAACATTCTGGGATCAAATGGAGTTGGAGCTTGTGCTTGAGGAAGGGACGATTCGGGCATTTGAGGTAGAGAGGGCTCACTCTCCTGCCCTACCGTCGTCTCAGCATCCGCTGGGGCTTTGGACTCATCAGTACCCTCCTCCCTAGGTGGGGATTCAGGTGCAGCAGATCCTTGCAAAATTCCTCGAAGTGCCCTTCGACGAGGTGGCATTTTCTCCTTCAACAAAACACTAACATTTAGCTCACATTTTATCCTACATGTTATGTCCTAAATGTATGCATGATATGCATGTCACTTAATGCAAGCAATCAATTTATGCAATCAATCCAACACAGTAATCACATAACATATTGCACATAATAATCACATAACATATAATTCACACATATTGCACATAATAATCACATAAGATATAATTCACAACATAACATAACATAACATATTTTTTGCACCCAAAATCATTATTCTTGTACCTTTTGCTATGGATAAATTTTTATTAAAATTGTTAAGAATTCTTTTCACTTTTCCTAAGATTTTATTTCGAAAATACAATTATACCTTATTTCTTTTATTTGATATGAACCCACTACTATTGCAAATAAATATCAAATGGTAACACCTCCGTACGGGAACCGGGGCCAACAAAATGTCGTCAAACCATACAAAAAAATGAAAACAAACCAAACAAAAAAAATTTAAACAAACGAATGATATGAAACCAAACAGAAGACACTAAAGCCAAATCAACATTAAAGAAATTAGAACTAAACAAAAGACATAACACACAAACAAATAATATGAAACCAAATACACATAAAACGAAACGCAATCACACAAATGAAACAAAAAAATTTAAAAGTTAAAGGGTAAGAAAAGGTTATTCCGAAGATGGTAGTGACGGTGATGGTGTAGGAGCTTCAAAATTGTTCCTCCGATAGAAGATTAGGAATCTTCTCTTTAAGCTGCATTGCTCCTTATGAACCTGCCACATTTGAGTGTCGAGTTCATCAAGTTGGGATTTCATCCGTTGTTGATTTGCGACTATTTGGTCGAGAATCGATTGATATCGGTCAGTAATCACTGATTCCCTCGGTTCCTCCGTTACTGCTTCCTCCTCTGGTTTTGGTGCTATGCTGGATGTGTAGGGTCGGTCTATAATTGCACTGGCACCCCTCTTTCTCCTCACTATAGTGCGTGTCTGAGGATTGCGAAGTTCTATAGATTGGACCTCCACAATCTCAGTGCGTCTTAAATAGACTATATCAAACATGTCATGGGGAGCAATATGCAAATTCTCCATATTAACATTGTAAAATACACCCAAAGCAGAAGCAATATGAGTCATCCAAAAAGACGTATTATTTTTAGTAATCAAACTCACTAGTGATCGAAAAATTCTATAAGGAGTGTTGATTTTAAGCTTTCTATCCATGCACCATAAAAAGAAAAGTTCTTTAGCTGAGCATTTATTGATTTCTATTTTATTAAACACAATAAGGCACATGAATTTATGTAATAACAAATGTTTAGCACTCCGAATCAGAGATTTCGGTGCATTACGTGAATCAAAATGGATTTCACCCATGAGAGTGTTCCAATAAGCATCTATGTCAAAATCTGCATGACCATCTAAGATTTTTGCATTCGACAAATTAAAAAATTCACACATGATAGAGTAATCAAGTTTAAAAACATTGCCACCTAACCTAAACCAAAACAAATCCATTTTAGAATTATACCTAACTGTTGTGAAAACTCTAAAGATATGGTGGCAGAAATAGGTACGTCATACCGAACAAATATATTCCACCCTATGTTCGTAGCTAATTATTCAAATAGGCGTATCACTCTTATGTTTTCTAACACTTCAAAATCAAAATACCTAAGGATAACTATTGCTCTACTCCTACAGTCACAAAAACGTGCACCTTCTTCTTCTGAGTAAATCGAAAATGGGGCCCGATAGGGTATCGCTAAGTTGGGTTTTCCTTCACCCAAAACTTGAAGGCGGAGCTTTTCGACCAGTTGCCTAACTCTCATCGTCCTTGGTGGAGCCATTGTTAGAAGAAAATCTGCAAAAACGAAAGAGAGTGAGTGAAATTCGTATTTTAGAGAGAGAAAGTAAAATCCCACCTAAATCCTTGTGTTTTTGAATGATTGATGCATGAAAAGAATGAAGGAATGTAAGATTAATGGAAAGGGATGAAGAAAATATCAAGAATCTAGATAAAAAAATGAAGAGTTTTAGAGAGTGGGAGGAGAGAAAATCATGTTTTAAAGAGAGGAGTGAAATTTTAAAAAGTGAATGAGAGAAGAAAAGAGGGGAAATTTTTAAGCTCCCTTTCGGATGGGATTCCCATGCTCGTGGGAATCTCCACAATTCACCCGAGCATGGGATTCCTCTCCAGAAAGTTTCTGGAGAGGATTCCCACGAATTCCCACATGCGTGGGATTCCTCTCTAGAAACTTTCTGGAGAGGTTTTCCACATCCGTGGGAATCACCAGAATTCCCACGAATGTGGGTTTTCTCTCCAGAAACTTTCTAGAGAGATTTCCCACGTTCGTAGGAATCACCCCAATTCCCACGAACCTGGAACGAACGTGGGAATTGGTGATCCTCGTAAATTTCAAACCTTATTCCAATCAAATGTGGGAATTGGTGATCCTTGCAAATTTCAAACTTTCTTCCAAGCTTATATGCATTCCCCATGATCCCAAAACCTATAAATACATCAAGATAATATCATCAACAAGAAATTTGAAAAGAAAACAAATTGAAATCTAAACAAAATCAGCACAAACATCAATCAAATCCAATTCAAACATGATTATAAATAAGGAATTAAAATGAACTATTAATTGAACAAAAACAAACAAAGACTAGTTGATTCTCATAGGTTGCCTCCCATGTAGTGCTTCTGTTACCGTCAGTAGCTCAACTCTCCTTCTTACTCATGGAGGTTCAAATGACCGGAATGATAGCGGTGCATAAACTGATCTCAAACTTTGTACAGGGGCTACCTTATTTTAGGCTCCACCTTTATTATTGTTCTCCTTTTTTACCTTCTCTTACGCGTTCGTTTCTTCCTAAACGCATTTTTGGGGTCCTTAATATTGTCCCACCCCCTTTGGAGTTCAAGTTCCTTAATATCTATCGGGGATGGTGTAAGACGATAATTTTTTTTCGATACCTTAGATGTTAAATGCTCCTTCCCTACTCTCAATATTAACTCGCCCCCATCAACATCAATAATCACACGAGCAATAGTTAGAAACGGTCGCGGCAAAACCATAGGAGTTTCCTCATCTTCACTAATATCTAATATGTAAAAATCTGCGAGGAAGGTAAATTTATCAATGTGTAACTGCACATTCTTGATCAGCCCCTTCGGTAAATGCACCGTCCTATCAGCCATTTTCACTAATGTTTTAGTCAGCTCTGGCTCTTCTAGACCTAACTTCTGACTAAATGAATATGACATCAGGTTGATACCTACTCCCAAATCCACAAATACTCGATCTATCTTAACTCCATTTATACTACAGAGAATGAAAAAGTCCCATAGGTCTTCTTTTTTCTGTGCTACATGCGGACTTCCTCCTGATATGTGATTGATAACCTCTTCTTTCAATAACCTCTTTAACAGGAGCTTTGTCTGGAGTTGATTTGTTATGTTTTTCATCTCGCTTAACTCCCCTTCCTTAGAATTTAGAGCTATTCCACTTGAAGATGGCTTCCACTGAGCAAAAATTTGATGTGGAAGTCCAACATGAAGTTCCTTAATCGGCTCGCTTATTGGTCCACTCAGAAAGACTTCCAACATTGTTTGTTCTTCTTGCTTGTTTCCATCTTTCTCCCTATGTTTGCTTTCTTTTTTCTCTATCCGAGTAATGGCCATGATTCTTTCCTTCAGATTCATCTCAGTGTTGTTTAGTAGACTACCTGCATTTCGTGAAGATAAAGCGTTAGCTAGTTGGCCTACCTAAACTTCCATATTGTGGATGGATGATGCATGATTCTTCAAAATTTGATCAAAATTTGCTTCCTCCTAGCTTTTCTTTTGATCAAAACTTTTCTTTTGATTTTCCTCCTAGCTTGCATGCATCCTTTTATGATTCTCTTTTTGTGCCGCCAATTTGGACTCCAAAATCTCCATCATCTTATCCATTTTGCTCTCCAATGCTTCGATTCGATTTTGCTGGAATCTTGGCGGTCCTTGTACTCTTTGTTGGCCAGCTGTATGATTGTTACTCTAAGAAAAGTTTGGGTGGTTTTTCTAACCGGGATTATATGTATTTGAATATAGGTTATTACCTTGCTGTGGCCTAAATAGCTTACCTGTTCGGTCCTGCTAGTTCCCAATAGGAAACATTCTGCTGAGCTGTGGTTGTTTTCCCCACACAGCTCACATTTTGCTTGCATTGCCTTAACTGCTGAGGTGGACGCTCCTTGTATGTTGTTTAGCTGCTTCGTCAATGTCGTGATTTGAGCCTGCAAGGCAGTAACTGAGTCAATAGGTATCATACCTTTGTGTTCCTTCTGTCCTTGTCTACTCCTCTCGTTTGACCACATGCAGCTATTACTTACCAACTCCTCCAATAAATCATAAGCTGCTTCCTCAGTCTTCCTCATCAGTGAACCTTCGGCTGCTGCATCAATTGTGCCTCTTGTGCTCGGATTCGCACCATTATAAAATGTTTGAAACAAAAATTCCTTTGGGAGGTTATGATGGGGACAACTTGTTTGAAGTTATTTGAATCTCTCCTAAGCTTCGTAGAGACATTGTTCGTCTCTCTGCTGAAAATTTGTTATCTCCTTGATAATCCTTGTCGTCTTCTTTAACTGGAAACATTTGGCGAGGAATGCTTGGACGAGCTGCTTCCGAGTCGTGATCTAGCCTGGATTCAAAGAATTATACCATGCTTTAGCCCGATCCTTCAACGTGAATGAAAATAGTCGCAGCTTCACTGCATCGTCAGACATTCCGTTGAATCTGAATGTGTCACAGATCTTTAAGAAATTTGCGATGTGGGCATTTAGGTCCTTGTTGGATAGCCCATAGAACTGCACACTGCTTTGCAGGATATTAAGTAACATCGACTTTATCTCAAAATTATTTTCTTGGACTACCGGTCTCGCCACTCCTCGAGGACTAAACCTTGGCCTCGTGAAATGCATCAGTGTCCTTTCCGGTCCTCCTTATTCTCCTTCTTCAGCTATATCTTGATTTGAGAAATTTAGACGTTTTGCCCTTCTTATTTCTCTTTTATGCTTCTTAATGTTGGGAAATTCGTCCTTTATAGCTTCTTTCGTTCTTTGTGTACTCCTTGTGTTCATGCACCTGCAAATACACAAGGAAAAGTATCAAAAAAACTCTTAAATCAAAGTAATCTAAATCAAACACGATGCTTAACAATCAATCCCCGGCAATGGTGCCAAAACTTTGTTGATGGTAAAACCTATCTACTTGTTTTACGCTCAAAAACTGCAAGTGAATTGGTCGTGACCTGTAGTAAAAAGAGCAGATATCGATCCCACAGGGATTGATGCCTAGACATCGTTTAATTTAGACACAACTTTGTTTAAGAAACTAAATTGTGAAATTTAAATAATCTAGAAGTTTGAATTAAAATTAAAAGAGTAATGTAAGCAATGGACAATACCACAATTGCAGAAAATTTAAATTCAAGAATCTAAATGCTAGAGATTACTTTTTTCCTTATTTTGTCTCCCTCTTATCTTATTGATTTAATTGTGTCTCACCCTAGATTTCCGAATGTACTAATTACCCTCTCTCAAGGTGTAACTATTTTACCCTAATCGAATTAACGGAAATCGATTGAACGATCTCTCAACCTATCCAATGACTCTACCGATTCAACTAGTTATGAAACTATCTTACGGGTGATCAATTGACTAATTGAGATCTCTCTTCTAGCTATTCAATTGACATAATGATTGCTAGTCTATAGGTAGCCAACTCTCGTTGTACAATCCTACATGAATCTCATCTTACCCACTCTCTCGATTTGTTGAAAGACAACAATTTAAAACGACAATCATCAAAGACACTTCATTCAATTCAATAAAATGAGAGTTTTGACAAAATAATTCAAAAGCAATTCCTAAAATAAAATCAGCCTAACATAGTCTCCATAATATCATCAACAATCAAATAAACCATTTTTACAAAGAATAGAGAAGATTAAAATGAAAGAAAAATGAATAGAAAGACTCCTTCTCTTCTTTGCCAAAATCTGGAATTGTCGTAACTCTAATCAAAATAAATTAACTAGACTACTACTGTAGCAATGGTAAGTCTAAGTCGATCTCACAGGAAGTGTTAAGTTAGCTTATGAAATGAAATTAATTGATGTTTAGGTAATGAGGGTTTAGATTTAATAAGAAAATAAAATACAATAAACCTAATGAAAAAAAATTAAAGAAAACACGTGAATAAAATTGGGAAGTTTGGTAGGGATCCGGTTCTTTGGTTCAATCTCAACCTACACCTTAATTAAGCATAATTCATTGATTTGTTGTTCTTTTATCCCTCTTAGCAATTATTGGTTGTAGATTAACAACAAGCTCTGTTAATCATAATTTTTCCTTAGATCCTAGTTAATCATGAAGCATTTGTTAAATAACCCTACCTATCAAAAAAATTAGAATAAGCTCTCTAAGTTTATCCAGACAACCGCATTACGAATAAAAAAATTAGACCAATCTAGGCAATAATCACACAATCTTGGATTATTTAACCTATATCATGTTATCTCTAATGATTCAGAACCATTAGTTGCTACACATGAATCAGGAATACAACAATTACGTATTGCATTTGATTCTAGCAATGGGTTTTCATGAAAAATGATTCAATAGAGCATTAAAATCAACATCATTCAAATACCCAATCAATCCATATAAGATAACGTAATAAATTCTTAAAGAGAGAGAGAAACAACAAAATAATAAAAAAATGCTTAACCCAAGTCATCGGCATCGATGTCACCTCTGAATCAGTGTCAAGACTTAACCTTTCATGGATCTCCTAAGAAAATGCTTCAGTCCCATAAAAACTACCCCAACCGAAACCCCTTTGTAGCTCTCCACTCTGTCGCAAGCTTCTGCACTCTTCTATTTCACTCCCACTCTACTATAGTTGATGTGACAAATAAAGATTTTGGTTTTGCCATGCTACTATTCATCCCTACTCTTCTCTGTTTCTTGTTCTAAGCCGCATCTCTCTCTGTTTTTTGAGATGCCCACAAATTTTTTTTTTGTTCTCCGCAACCCTCTTCTCTACTTTTATCGCCACTCCTCTCTATTATTTTATTGATGGGACCATTTAAGTTGCTGGTCCACGCTCACTGTTCATCTCTTTCAAAACCCTCATGTACGTTCTCTATGTTTGGCCAAACGTTTGCATTTTGTCTTAGTGTGTACATCTTTGTGAGTCGCGTTTCTACAACAATATGTTGCGTTTTCTTCATATTTTTTTAGACCCCGTTTCTGGAGTCTAACTCATGCTTTAATACCATACCTCTTAGACTCCGTTTCTAGGTCTAACTCATGCTCTGATACCAAACCATGTTAGACCCCATTTTCAGAGTCTAACTCGTGAGTTATGAAACGTGAACGTAACACTTTGAAGGGTTCTTATAATATCCCAAACATCCATAATTGAGCGCTTGACATACGACTATTCATTCTTATGCTCATATCCTCAATCGTCACCCTAAACACATCGCTCAATTTATCTCTTACTTCTACCACCAACTAAGTACATTTCAAGTTCCATTCAAGCCTAAATGTACCATAGATAAGCAATGATAAGCCCACAACTTATAAAATATACATGATTTGGGAAAAAAAACATAACTTTCACTATGGATGTCGGATTAAGACCATTTAAGTATGGTTTCGAAGAGAACTTCGATTTCTACAACTTCCGTGAAGACCCCAAAGAGAGATTTTGCCATCTAGAGGGTAAAAAATTTGCACATTTCCATAATTGTCCCCGAGAATGTCCTCTTAGTGGACATACTTCCCTTCAAACAGACATGAACTGAGCTGGGACACTAAAAGACCCGAGAAGGTCCGCCTAGCGGCATGAAGTCTGCCCAACGGACATTTACGGGTCAAATTCCAGACTTCTAACTCTTCAATCATATCTAAGATCTCTCATGCATATCCTATCATTCCTACTTCAATTTCCTCATCATTTTCACCTCCATTCCAATTCAAAACATCCACAAAAACACATCATACAAGATCATTGATCATAACCAACAAAACAACATTCATATTTAAACACATTCATCCTCAATGGTTGATCATAATCACATAAACATAACATCAATAGAGAGGAGTATAAGACATCATAATTCTCATTTTCTATTAACTCAAGTAAAGGAAAAAGACTATAAAATATCTAGTATACATCCTGCGCAACATCACTAACTTATAAAGGGCATATCTCTCAACTTCGACATCCAGAAATTTCAAACTCTATATCATTGGAAAGCTAAAAGGATAAACTACAATTCCAAGAAGACAACTTTGTCTAAATCAGCCTAGATTAATACAGTTTTTCCCCTAAAGTCAAAACATAAAATTTTACCCTTATGAATGCTTAAAAAATGCAATCTACAAACTTTGAGAGTCATGAGCAAAAACACAATCATATTTTATTATCATCAAAATATAAGAGTTTTACAAAGCTTTAACGGGCATTTCAAGACCCAAATACATCATTGGTCTCATAATCCAAAAATACAAAATATACATATGATTGATACCTGAAATGTAGCAAAAGCCTTGAATATTCCTACATTAACTTAAAAACAAAAATATGCAAATTCGGAGTGATGCCTTGACTCTCGATCACTCGATCTCTTGCTCGTCACCTGGAGATGGGGAAGAATGGGGGTGAGCTTAAAAGCTCGTGGGTAACAAGTTTATAGTGGAGAAATAAGCAAAACCATTGAAAATATTCAATTTCGTAGTAAAATGTTTTGCAACCATAAAACATGTATTTCCCAAATTCTCAACCTTGTCAAACACATCATAAATAACATAAGACATGTATTCATCAAACTTGTCAACAAATCATAAACACATAAGCAATCATAATGGTTTGGGTAGGTCCATAAACAGAACGAACTAACACATTCCCATGAAATGGTCCTGTGTAGTCGTGAACAAAACAAACTAACACAACCCTACATAGTGGTTTTTACGTAGTCGTAAACATGAGGGAGTCCTTGAAGAAGCTTCATGCCACTTACGGGTAGGCGGAAGAAGCCTTTAGTCAAAGTGCACTTGACATGCAAAATGGACCAAACCAAACCCACATAACATGTATTTCATAACTTGTAAACTTGTTGCCCAAAATGACACTTTTTTGGAAACATGATTTCCATAAGCATGATATTTTTCAAATGCAATTTCCATCAACATTCATATACCAAACATATAGCAAATACTTCGATCGTTCAAGAAGCAATGAATGCAACATTTATAAAGCAATTGAAATCATTTAACTTTATTGATTTGGAAAATTTCTCATGGCTCATTAACTCAACTATAAACAAGTAACCCACCTTGAATTTCCTTGCTTAAAAGTTGCTCAAAGATGCCTCTCTTCTTGCTCCTTTTGCCTTTCTTGATTTCCTTCATCAATGGCAAAATTCCCATTCAATAGGAATATCAAATTGGGAACCCAACAAGCATATTTACTAAAATTGATCCTAGAATACTTAAACCCATACATTTCTTAAGCTTCATGAACCATTACAAAAATCCAAAGGATTAGAATTGCTCTTACCTTGAATCTTCACCAAATAATGAGATTTTTGGCTCAAAAGAAAGCTCTTATCTTCCTCTTTGTTTTTCTCTTCTTTAACAACCTCAAAATCACTCTTGAAGACTAAGAAAAGATAAAACCTAGCTTTTTCTTCTTTCTTCTTTCTAATGGTCGAAACTCTCTCCTTTCTTTCTCTCTTTCGCGATTTTCTCTCCTTTCCTTCATTCACGTTTTTGTTCTTCTAATACACAAGACACACTTTTTCCTCTTCCAATTTTGCCCTTAATGAGTGTTAAAAATCCAATTTACCCTTCCTTTAATGCTTTTTGACTCTTAAACATAGTAACATGTCAAAATTGCCCTTATACACTCTTACTACTTTAATTTAATTTACCAATGTAATAAAATCCTACTAACATTGGAATAAATAATTAAACTTCAATAATAATTCTATCATGACCCCATAATTCATTCTAAGGCAAAAATTCAAATTTCATGCTTATTCCATAAACTATCATGCTTAATTCAACCAAAAAATTTCGGGGGCCAACATATTTAGCATGCATTTTGGTCTATTTAGCTCTCCTCTTTGTGTTGTCGTTTCATGCTTGTTTTTGCTACCATTTGGTGAGGTTTTTGGCTCTCCATTAAACACATTTGGCTGTCATTTTGGACAACCTCTTTGATGCTTCTCCAATTTTTCACTTTGTTGGTTGCATTATGGACAACCTTCCTAGCTCCTAATGGCTTCAAAACTTCATGCTTTAATCTTTTGTTTGTATTCCATCATTAAATCTACACGTAAAATCAATAGGAACACAAAATAATCAATTAAACATAAAAAATTGGGATGAATTCAAATGAAATAACATATAAAAATATAACAAAATCCATTCATATCTCCTACTTTGCACAATTAAATGCATTTGTTTTTACTACTTGTTTAATAATATTATAATGTATTATGGTTATGCCACTTTCTCAATGTAAATAACAAGTATTAATTACAAAATATGTTAAATACAAATTTGACAGAAGTGTCATTATCATAACAAAATAGCATTATTATCACATCACTCAAATTACTAAACAATGTAAATGCAAAATATCATAATCATGCACTTTAACTAAAAAAATTTGACTGAAATTCCATTGAAATAAGAATTTAATAAAATCTATATTCATTTTCTTATAACATAACTAAAAATTATACCTATATAAATTACACCAAATCTTGCAACAATATTCAGTAATATAAAATTGAAATATTTTTCCTCTTTGGCCAATATATTAATTTCTTCTTCCATACTCTTTATTTGCTTCTCAATCTCCTTAGTTGTCTTTGTTTCAACGTCCATCTTTAAAAAGCCACATCTTTCTTTAACTTATGAACTCTTTCAATAGTCCTCTTAGAAAAATTATCATCGTACTCATTAAAAATGTAAGATCTTCCAACTTGCAAACATAATAGTTCGACCATTTTAAATAAGAAACAAGCTTCTTCATTTTATAGAAAATCTATTGATAACTTACTATACAATTGTGATATTCATAAAATCTCCTCTTTAAATTATAATAACTCTATGAAATTTATAGCAGGGAATTTAACCACAATAGCAAAACCAACTTGTGAACATTGGAGCTGAAGGTTGTATAAGTTGATGACATATCAAAAATTACCTAATGATAGTCTATTTAAAGTACTTGTACAAAAAACAATAACTTTGTTATAAGCAATGGTTACAACAAATTCTTAATATGATCTTTTATCCCACAAGTAAAATATTATTTTATTTATTCAAAATTACTGCCACTAGGGTTTATAAGATGGACCATAAATGAGGCTGGAAGTTATGTTAGTGACACGAAAATATAATTTGAATGTACTTCAAGGTGGTGAAATAAAAATTTCAAAGCTTATAAAAATATTCACAATCAAGAAACTAATATGGAAGAAAAAGATGGATATTTTAAAATTAAGAGAAAAAGATACACACACACATACAAAAATATATGAAAAAGATATATATATATATATATATATATATACACGCGCGCGCGCGCGCGCACAAATATATGAATCAAAGAGCTTATCTTATTAAATTTACCAAAATAGAAAGGGTGGTGCTTAATACTCTCCCACGAAGGAAAAAAGAAAAATATAGAAGCGAAAGCGAGAACTTTTAAAAGGTGAGGATAAATCTTTGCTAAGCATTGATTTAATCGAGTGAAAGAAGATAAATATGAGTTAAGACAAGGAAAGAAGTGCAGTGGTGTGATGGTGAAAATTGGAAGCTCCTAATTTATCTATTTGAAGTATCTAAAAAGTGATGATGGGATTTAGCAATTCCAATTAAGCTCTAAGTTGCAACATTAAGTCCTATTATTATAAGTTCATATAAGTTAAAATTAATAAAATATTGATCTAAATTTAGGATTTTGTCAATTTAAAATTAAATGTACATTATTATAATATAGATGTTGTTTTTAAACTTATAATTTTACCTATATTTTAATGTAATTGATAAGGTTCAAATTTTAAAAATTTCCTGTAGTATTTGCTTATCTCATAAGGTTGTATTGGGGGTGGGTTATATCGACTTAGTTATAAGATATTACTTTGTTTTCTTTTTTATTAGATCGACATTTAAGTTGGTGTATTGATGAAAATGTGAAAATTGGGGGTTTTTAACCAATGTCCCTTTTTTTAAAATTACAAAATAGTTTCTCAATATATTGTACTATATAATTTATAATTTTACATTAATCATGTCTCCAAAAATCATAACAATACAAATTTGAAATAACAACAATATATTTATTTCTTTTAATATTATTTTTCATATATTTCATATATAAATAATAACCATAGTTAATATGAAAAAAGATTATTTAATCATCATATAAATATAAAATTAATAATAGTATAAAGTACCTAAAATATTACAATTTTATCATATTATAAATAAAATTTACATCAAAACATCAAATAAAAAGAATAATAAAGATAAATGACTCTTTAAGTATTATAACAAGTGTTCATGCCTAGGAAACAACCAACTAAAAGTGAAACCTGAAACAAAATCATTTACAGTTATATTTATATTGCATATATAGAATTTAACATATATATTAGACATAAGTGAAATTAAAAGAAGAGAAGAAATGAAAACCTAGGATTTCATTCAATTGAATAGTTACTCAAATTGTATTGACCTTAATTCTCATTCAGTCTAAAATCCTCATCATTGAGAGGAGTCTCACCATCACCATCATTCAAATTCATTGCACCAAATGACATGTAAATACTTTCCTATCTAATATTATCTTCCAAGTCACTCTCATCTATCAAAATTAGTCCCTTAAAAACTCAATTTGCCAAAAATATTGATATAGTCAAGGCAAATTGGATTTACAAAACTACTTGTTCTATTAAAAGTCCTAGTAAACAAATTAAATGAAATTATTAAGAAATTATAAGCAATAATAGTCAACTTAATAATGATAATAGTATAGCTTTCCTGAAGTTTTAAATTGTATCGGACAAAGATCAAGTCGTTCTATCTTTTGTGTTCCAATATATTCCTTTTCTTGGAATTGGTGTCTTCAAATATGCTCCAATTCGTTTCACATCCTGTTGCACTCAAACATTAGCTCAGAATTCAAATTGAAAACCTTTATAATTCTAGAACACCATTTTTGAATTGATTCTATTAAGCAATTGTAAGACAATAAATGTAACACCCCACTCCCGCTGGACCCGAACCTGATATTGATGGTGATATCCGAGTTCGTGTCCCATGAGGGTGGTATGCCACATCGCTAAACAATCCAAAGTCAGTATTTTTTTTTAAAACCACAAACATAAAGTACAGAAAATCGATAACCAAAATATTCCACTTTATTTTATAACCATTTGATACAAAACAACGTAATCAACAGAAACTTTTATTAG
>JANQBM010816839.1:0-14145 GCA_025594535.1 Erythroxylum domingense | reverse complement strand
AATTTAAGCCTAAGCACAACAAAATAATAAAATTAATCCCCAACATATAGTAAGAAGAAAATCGGGGTCCAACAATACGATTTGAATATAAATGTATCCAAGATTATGTTTGCTAAGCATTATGAAGTAGATGTATTGAGATGAAACATTGAATAAAGAGATCTTAACGTAAAAAATTCCATGTGAAGGGAAAGTATTTGTGTGACAAAGTAGATAGCATGTTATGAGCCTAATAGAAATCAAATTATAGGCAAGAAATTGGTTAAAACTATGAAAGTGGAACATCCAATTCCAAAACTATATTTGTGAAGGGAAAGTATTTGCATAATGAAAAGCCAATGCCTAAGTTATTATATAAGCATATCATGCCCCATTATTATATAAGCATATCATGTCCCAATTAGATATATAGCTAAATATAATCCTAATGCATTATCTTCTTGATATCAAGTTATAAGAAAGGTCCATGAATATTGTAGATCTAAAACAAATGGTATTTAAATAAAAAAATATCCAACATCTATATGCAAGTACACAATTCAAAAGACATGCAACAATTGTATGCGTC
Organism: Erythroxylum domingense; assembly: GCA_025594535.1. Taxonomy (NCBI): domain Eukaryota; kingdom Viridiplantae; phylum Streptophyta; class Magnoliopsida; order Malpighiales; family Erythroxylaceae; genus Erythroxylum; species Erythroxylum domingense. Next base: position 13,577 of record JANQBM010816839.1, on the reverse strand, counting down.
ATACAAGCATTAATATCATAAAAGAAGTACAAGAAAAACTCATAATCACCATACACAACATGATAAATAAATAAACATAACTTTTTTTAAAAAATTATCATAAGCCAAACCATAAAAAAGAGCATATAATATGTTAAAATAATACTAAGCCTTTTACAACATAAGAAGGGAAATTTATATCATGTATATATAGAGAAGACCTAGAACTTCATATATGCAACATTGCTACATATAGTTTTATGGGGCACTAAAAATTATTTCATATAATGTGAGATGATATTTTTATGGTTATTACTATATTAATAGGAATTTCTTTCTAAAGCATAGCCTATTAAACAATCCACAAGGAGATAGGTTAAAAGGAAATCAATAACTAACTCTTAAAGACCAAATTATTATTTGGATACCCAAAACCAATTGATTTCTTTTAGTGAAATGATTGATATATTTAACTATAAATGTTAAGCAAAGACATTGGTATAGGAAGGTCGATTATTGAACCAAGTGAGAAAGAAAAGGAAGTAACATTTAGCAATTTATAAAAGGAGGCAACCACAAGTTTTTTTTTTTATTGAATTGTTACATAAGGAGTTCACCATCTTATATGTGTATTGTATATAATAGCTTGGCATATATACCTAGAAATTTTTTTTTTGCAAATACCCAAGAATTTTTGCAAATACATAATGTGGTTAGATTTTATGGAAAAAGGTACATTTACAAAGTGAAATTTATCTTTAAAATTCATTTTTCTAGTAAGAAGGTATTGAAGGTGATAATGATATTAATTTTTCTCTAAGATACCCTTTTGATGTCGACAAAAAAAGGTGGATAATGTGAAAGTAAAAGTTGATTATTTCAATTAAATAATGGATGAAATAAGGGGGAGTTTTGCATTATGTATTACTTTGATATAGATGGCATATTTATAAATGATCATATCTTATTTTTTTTCTCTTGATGTCTCCAAATATTTTGTGATCATTAAAAAGAAGGGAGATTATTAAACCAAAGGAGGCTCCAATTAATTATTTAGTGCTATTAAAACATGTTACTACTATTGAATTTGTCTTTGGTGTCTATTGAATGGAAAACAAACTCCTAGTTTGTAGTAATAAGCAGATATCGATCACACAAAGATTGTGCTTTGGCACCACTTAATTCAAATCATTCTTTGTTTAAGAACCAAATTTTTTATGGAAATAAACTGGAAAATTAAACTAAATTAAACAACTAACAAAACACAAATGATAACTAAAAAATGCAGAAACTTGGAATTTAAGATTTTCACAACTAGAGATCACAATTTCCCTATCTTATCTCCCTCCTATTTTATTAATTGAATTGTGCTTCACCTAAGATGTCCTAATGCATTAACTACCCTCTCTCAAGGTGTAATTAACTGTCCCTATCCAAATTAAATAGAGATGATTAAGCAATCTCTCAATCTACAAAATCAATCCACCAATTCAACTAGTTATAAAGTTATCCTATGGGTGATCAATTAAATTATCCAAGATCTCTCTCTAACTAATCAATTAACTTGATGAATGTAGGTCTATAGGGTGCCAATTCTCATTATACAATCCTACACAAATTACGCAACTTAATCTCTCAATATATTGCAAGGTATAAGTACATTATTCATCAAAACATCATTCATTCAGAACAATAAAATAGGAGTTCGATAAGAAGTTCAAAAGTAATCTCTACAAATAAATTAGCCACTCATGATGTTAATAACATACCTAACAATCAAGTCATCCATCATACAAATGCTAGAAGAGAAAAAATTAAAAAAATCTAAATGAATCAAACTCCTCCTCTTTTTTGCCCGAGTTTAGAAAATCCGGCGTTGATATGCTCTTTTCTCAATTGTGAATGAAAAAACTTGAATCTCTCCCTCTCCTATTCTCTACCGATCTCCTCTAAGCCCTAGGGGTTTATAACCTTATATAGTCAAGAAAACCTAAAAAATAAGTGAATCTTGTGTATATCTTCGGATTAGACATCCCACAATCGTGGGAATTGGCATGAAACCCACGATCGTGGGTACTTGCATTATAAGTCCTCCTCTTCTCTTCTCCTTTCTTAGTCTCTAGCTCAATAAAAAAGGTTGTCACCTTCATTCCTACATCAAAATAATCAATTCTTACCCTAAATTAATATCAAACATAAGAAAACACAATAAAAATCAAACAAACAAAAACATACAAAATAAATCCTAAAACACTACAATAATAACCTATTATACAAGAAACATATGCCAAATAGTTTAAAAACACACACACTAATGCACAACTATCAACTTCTCCACACTTAAATCTTTACTTGTCCTCAAGAAAAATCAAACACAACCAATCAATTCCATCACTTCATTTTCACAAAGATTAAAGCATGCAATCCCTCAAATTTTGGCCAACTCAAATATCAAGTTACTAAACATATCATGACTACTTTTCATTAGTGTACATAAGCAAACTCATCATATGGCACCATCACTCAAAGATAAGTATAGATGCAAAATGAATCTTCCTCACAGTTTCACTCATTTGTCTCAAGTGTTTGATGGTTAATGTTTCGCTCAAGCTCCCTATCACGATCTAGCACCACATCGGGCCCATGACAACTACCGTATACCCAAGCTAAGGACACTAACGGTGTCCTTAAGTTGACTATGCAAGGCTAACTGAATGTCTTTCCCTTTTCATTTTATTTTAAAAAAATTGTTTAGCACAATGGCTGTATTTTAAAAATCCCACAACTTGCAAACAACTTTAAACACACTTCTATATTCACACGAAAAATTTTACTACAACTACAAGACTTTAAAGTCCACTCAAAGTAACCTCAACAACAGTATCAAAGTTTATACATTAGGTCTTTTACAATGATAAAACAGTCAAGAGTCAAATTTATAAAATTGCAAAGCATACTTACATACCTAACCCAAAAAGACAGTTCATGAGCCACTATGCGACAAAAGTACAAAAAAGAGACTAATGACTATCCACGTGCGGTAATGTCCCGAAAACGTCAAAAGACCGCACAATCCTCATAGAGTTTCAAGCTCACTATATTAACCTGTATGGTTGGAAAACGGAGGGGCTGAGTACATTAGGTACTCAGTGAGCAGAAAAAATATATATTACACATAGAACTCGATACACACCAAGACGATATAAATAACCTATAAAGTGAACATACATCACATAAAATCACATAGGCCAAGCCTATGACTCATCATATACTGGTTAGAAACCATATAGGCCTAGCCTATTAATCACTCATCTGATGAACATAAGTTCCAGTTTCAGTACACAAAAGCATAAAAATATAACATGTATAATTTAAATCTCGTTATAAAACAAATAATCAGGATAAGCCAAAACAATCATATATGTCAACACTAGTTGGCCAAACTAGCACGCATACCCACCAATCCTCGGTGTTGGCTCGACTTCATCCTTGCTGAGTCCGGACTATAGTCGACAAGAGCGTCATAACCCTAGGTGATGACCTCGTCAATGTCCAAACCCTAGGTGTGGAATCACCTGCGAGTCCCATAGAAAGGTGTCGATACGCCAGCTTTTATGTACCAGTGTCAAGGGTACGAGGGCCGCTTAATTAGTTGTATCTAGCACACAATTGGCCAATCGTTACCTCACCAATCACAAAACAAATCATATTCAAAATTTAAGTATAAAATCAAGTAAGGCATTGGTCTAACTGATGAAATGAAACCTTGTGATGGCTCTAAGCTAAAAAGGACATATATATACGTGGCAAATATGGCTCGATCATGCATATGTAAATTTTAAAACATTATTTCATACAATAAACATCATCTTTTGCACTCCAATTGCAAAACATTATTCAAAACAATATTGTTTCTTAAATACATATGTATATTAGCATCCATTTGAAGTTCAATTCTACACTACATTAAAATTCACATACAATTCATTCAGCACGTCTTAGGATGTTCCAATTCTATTTGAGAAATACGGTGTCCCTAACTCACCTTAAAAGAAGATATACACTCTCTTAATTTCAACAGTCCTCGGTACGAGCTCCTTGATTCACAACTCCTGAGCCTTTATGCAGAAAAAGACATACGATGAAATTACTACTTAAACATAAATTTCATAATTATAAACTATCATATAAGTGTATAAAACATAATACCACTCCCTTTAAGATATAGAATTCGACCGTTAAATGCCTCACATGATTACTTCCTTACTATTCATATTAGCTTTTCTTTTGCATTTTCTAAGGCATTTAATACTTTTAATCCAATACTTACTCATTTCAAAACATAATTAAGCACATCTTTTTCCAAGCACATTAGGCCATTTCTTGTCAATCCAAGCATCAATTCAAGTTCACTTTAAGTACACATGAAAAATGTTTTCCAATACATACCATTATAAAGCCTTAAATCCTAAGCTAAGGTTACTTAGGCATTTTATCAAACACTTAATGTGCATAACTTTAAGTCACATTTTCAAGAACTTATCATAATAATTCATGCTCCTATCATGTCATACAGTAACACTTCCAATCAATGACACTTTCTACCACTCCATTCAAACCAAATCCCTTCCTTTAAGCTAAATTTATCAATTACACAACTCATGACATTAATCCACTTCTTTTCCATCATTGCGACCCAACCTTACCAACATACATCTTCTTCATCCTTCATCATCAATTCACATGATACATGTATAATTTCCATCATAGAATTCATTTAAATCATCAATTCCAAAAGGTATTCAAAAATTCACAAACTTTCACCAAAGAGGGCATTTTTGGTTTTGACTTAAAGAACCCTCTATATGACACATTTCATTCACCTAAACCATGATTCATGCATATTCAAGCATGGAGAACAACATATCTTAACACCAAACTCAAAATCATAATGTAGAGAGAGATGAGACAAAATTTACCTAAACTTTCCTTTGGTGATATCTTCAAATCCTTTGAGAATTTCTCAAATATAATGATAGATTTGAGTTCCTTGACCCCAAATTAGCTTAGAACACCTTGGTTTGAGTTGAAGAATAAAAAACTTGGTGAAATTTTGGTGTTGGCCTAAACTACCTCTTCTGCTGCTCTCTTCTCCTTTCTTCCTCTCTCTTTTAATTAAAACCAAGTGTTCTTAATGTTTAATGGGTGGTACACGGCCATAACAAGGAGAAGGGTCTAGAATTTGACTCTTCTTTGACCAAATATGGTGAATTACATTTTTGCCCTTAGTTTATACGAAATTACCATTATACCCTCTAAACTTTCCTAAATCTGCAATTAAGCCCAAAATTTGAGAGTGACCAAAACTTATATTTTCATTTTGGTCCTTGTACTTTTTCAAATTATAAATAAGCCCCTTAAATTTATAAAATTACATATTGGTCCTCCAAGAATTAAAAAATTACATTTAAGTCCCTTAACTTTTATCAATTTGCAAATATGCCCTTGCGTATATCAACTTTTCCAATTAAACTTTTTAAGTACCCAGTAACTCTATAAATCATGTCTAATCACCTATAAGGCATTAGAACACGTTTAAATCAGCCACCATGGCTATATCCATCCAATGGAATCGATTTTACACACTTAAAAGCCTATATATGCGAAATCTCCAAGATTTCGCATACTAATGAACTCTAAATTCATGTAAGGGCATATAACATTTTATATCACTGGCATACGTACCAAAAGGATTCAAATACATCTTTGAACTCATATACAACCATGTATATGTCAATTTATTGTGGTATCTCCCAATACAGAGTAACATAAAAAGGTTCAGAAAGTTCGACGTTACACTCCCTATAAGTAACTACACTACCATAGGCTTGCTAATACACCAATTCTCCTCTACAATGATTACATGCATAAATAGATCAAAAGGACTTGCTTAGGGTTGTAATGTGGTAAGGGTTAAGGTGGGTGAAAAGGGTCAAGGGTTTTGCACAAGCATTCGTAAAGTAATAAGTTGACAAAGGGATAACAAAACATAATTATAAGATACACAAGTGTAAATAAACTATTACTCCACACTTATTGATGATTATCAATGTGTGTGTGTAAGTGATAGAGGTGAATAGACTTAACATTAAAATTTGATTAGTTTGTATATTTAATCCAAGGTGCTTAGACGCGGATTTTACTCGTTAATAAGTTAGACGACTTGAAGGATTATGTTTATAGTTAAATTTGTTTCGCTAACTTGAAGCCATTGTCTCATTAGTGCATTTGCGTGTTTTTATGTTTTCTTGATTTGTTTGATTGTTTTTGTTTGCTTGAGGAAAAGCAAACGTTTAAGTGTGGGGATATTAATAAGTGTAAATTGCATTATGTTTTAGGGCATAGTTTGATATGTGTTTAGCCGTTAATTCGATCATTTAGTATGTGTTTAGGTTAGAATTGTGTTAGTTTGTTAATTATTTGTATTTTAAGTGTTTTATGGGTTAGTACAAGCTTTTAATCTTAAATATTATGTATTTGAGGTACCTTGATGTGTTTGCTAGTGTTTCAGGGTCAATATCAAAAAATGAAGGAGTTTCATAAGACATTAGGGTTGAACAGCAACCTACGATCATGACAAAAGGCTCAGACGTTGGCCATGATCGTGGCCTGTCTCGGGCAGATGCACAGGCACTTACAAACTTTATGTTTTGAGGGATTTTTTAGACCTTTTGAACCTCAGAAAAACCTTAAGGTTACCTAAAACATAAAAGACTATTTAAAGAACAAAAAGAAAAGAGAAAAGGGAGCTTTGCATTGAACCACTCTTGGAAACCCTAAAGGGAGAGAAAATGAAGAGAGAGAGAGGGAAGAAGAAGAGGAAGAAGGAGAAAGACGAAGTGGATCCTAATGCTGCTACTTCCTAGATCAGGTGATGTCCTGACGTTACTGCCTTCTCAATTTGTCTAACCTAAGTTTCTTTGTCTCTTCATTTCCTTTTTCATTTAAAAGTATAAAGTTAAGATGGATTGTATGGAGATGGATTGGGAGTTGTGGATAATGTTCTACATTCTCCTACAGGATTTTACTTTAAGTTAAAGTTGATTTAGTTATTTTTGTGTTTACTAATTTGGGTGTTGTGATTGGTTAATGTAATTGCATGTTTCAGTAACAAATCAAAAGGGTGAGCCAGATAAAAATGATTAGATCAGATTAATGAGAGTTAGGCGATCTAATTGACCACTTAATCAATCTAGTCGGTAATTTCATAAAGAGAGATACCATACAAGACCTGGTTATTTATTAGAAAGCTTTAGAACTAATTAGAATTATGGGTAATTTGTGAATTAAGAGATTGTAAGTTCCATAATTCGATTAGGGTTTACAATGTAGGGTTTAATGGTTATAACTTAAGAGAGAGTAATCAACCTTGCGATTGTCTAGGACCGACACCCCATAAACACATAAATGGCTAGATTAGCATTAATGATAGGTAAAATCCCCTATCTCATAACTTGATTAACTCTCTTAACAAATTTCCATTGTGACTTATGTGATTGTGCAGTTTAATTCTATTTGTTGAAATTTCAATTTTTTAATTCTTGAATCAAATTTTGGTATTTACCTTCCATATTTTTATTCTTTTCTCTAAGCCTTAGATGACCTAGGATTAGGCTAGTGCCTTCTCGTGGGATCGACACCTCTTATACTACAAATGCGACCAGCGTGCTTGTAGTATTTGAGGGCTTATAAAATTTAAAACTCAAATGACATGATCAAGGATCATAAAAATATATACAAGAGGAAGATATGGAAGAGCAGAACCTAAAGGAGGAAGTTTGAGAGATAAAATCAAATGAAGTTAACATTGACATCATTTAAGACACCCTACTACTAAAGCTCGATAATCTAGTGAGTTTAAATATTTATTGCAATTATTGATGGTGTTTATATTAATTAGGCATTAGTGGATTTAAAATCTAGTATCAATTTAAAGTATGATGATGTAATAAAAAGATAATGAGCCAAAACCCAATGGGATAGTAAGATAACATGTAGACAACTTAATAAAACATTTTAAAGGTACTAAATAGAATATTATGATACAAATTAATAGGTAAAATTTCCTATCTAATTTTTATAATCTAGATATAAGAAAGGATGAAGAAACGTTTATAATCATAGGTATACTATTCTTTGCTTGCTATAGTTGGTGTGATCATTAATGCTAGGGAAGGCAAATTGATACTTAGGATTAGGGATGAAGAATTTTATTTTCAAATTATGGAACTCTATTTATACCTTACAATGACTTAGGAAAAGCTAATTTTTCTATAAGGAAATCATAATGAAAGGAGCTAAGAAGCTAAGAAAAGTAACAAAAAAGGTAAGAGTAAGGAATAAAGTCAAAATAAAAGGTGAGGACCTTTTGAATGGTAGTTTCCATGATAATTATGTTAAAGGTAGTAATCGTATTGCTCCACGAATCAATGAATTTTACGAGAAGAGTCTACATAAAAGACTTCTAAATAAGTTCTTGTGGGAGGAGACCTAACCAAAAGTTTTAAAAACTTTTAATTTTATTTAGGGAATTTCAATATTGAATAGAAAATTTCAATTATTTATTTTGTAATTATATGGGTTTGTTTTTACTAATAATTTTTATGTTTATATTTCGTTATAATTTTTGTATATATTTTTTGTGTTTATAGTTTTTTAATGCAAAGGAAGAAATGCATAAGCCCAAAGAAAATATTCTAAAATCATTAAGGTTAAAATATTTAAAGAATAGGCCAGTAAAAAGCTCTAAAATTCAGTACGTGTTAAACTTAATTATTAAACATAGCTCGGGATACACTCGTGTCTCAGACTATGCCAATATATTTTTTATGATATAATGATTCATGGCCTAGAACATGCTCATATCCTTAGCTCATATATAAACTTGAATTTTTTAAAACACGTTATGACTTGGGATATGTTTGTATCTCAGGTAATGTGTTGCATAAATTGGATCCAGAAGGATACACAATTTGCCTCATGGTTATGCCACATATTGTTTCACAAAAACCTTAAAAATTAGGAGTCACTTTTGATGCCCCACTTTCATTCCTCCTTTAAGTTTCTTTAAATCCCTTATATACCCACTTCCTAAATCAAATTCCTTACTAAAACCCAGAAGTTGTTTTGACGTTTCCCAATAACTTATATCAAGATTCACGAACTTTCTCCTCTTTAAACCTATATTTTTGAAAGCTAGGGATTAAAATTAAAATTTTATGGATTTATGCATTTTAAACTATTTTTTGCCTTTTTCTTTTCAAATGTCAAATAATTTAAACAAATGAGTTTCTAGTCATCTATGAGCTAAAGGATAAAGGTAAGAGTAACTCAGGAAGTGTTAAATAGTTAAGCATAAGTAAAGGAATCAATTTAAACGGAGCATATGATGCTTACCTTTGTCAAGCTTAATACTATTAAAAGGCAAGCCTATCTCAAAGCTAGACATTCTCATTTAAATAGGCGTATGGCTTGGGTTGCTTTAGGCACTATAGATTTAGGCTATGTTTGGTTAGATGTAAGGTTTTTAATGGAATGGAATGTAAATGGATGTAATATTTGAAAATTATTGTTTGGAAGGGAAAGAATGGTTTATAATGTAATATAGTGAAATGTTGTTTAGAAGACTGGTTCATAATATAATATATTGAAATGTTGTTTATCATTTTACATTCCAACACAACCACCCAAAATCGGAGGTAACTTATTTTTACTGTTTAAGATGGAATGTGATGTAATGTGAAACTCTCCCCTTCCATCCTATTCCATTCCATTATAAACCTTCCTTTCAAACGATGGAATAATATTACATTATATTCCATTCCATTAATAACCATCGAACCAAACATAGCCTTAGTTACAAAAGTGAATAGGTATATAAAGAATTCAAGGTGGACATGTCCTTTGAAATTTTGCAACATTCTTATAGGGGCTTACCCTTGAAATTTTTACTACTCTTCAAATCCAAAGTTAGATATAAGAAATGCAATTAAGATTAGGCTTGGGGGCTATCTAATTGAACTTTTAGTCAATGATTATGATACAATGCGAGTTATTTACACCAAACAATATGGAGATTAAAGAGAAAAAAGTAATATAATTGAATTCCTAAATGAGTTAATTAGCCATGTACCTCAGAATTATTGAAGCTAATATTAAAAAAAGCTATTTATGCCCCCTTTTAAGAATAAGAGTAATTGCATCTTATATCTAGCCTTAGAAATTGACATAGACAATGTCATATATGATTTTTGGGAGGAGGGAGAGTATTGTTTTGTGATCTTTATTAAAATTTTTGTATCTTTGGTACATAGTTGAGAGGAGATTATGTAACCGAAATTATTGCTTTTTAAATATATTTGAAATACATAGGCATTAAAAAAAAGGAATCAATCTGTGGATAGACTTATTTGACCAGATTGAGAAAGAACCTAGCTAGGTTTGATACTCTTCTAGGGATGACTATAGGTTGCCACATAACTATTGTCAACCTTAACATAATGAGGTATATGAGATTACTTAGGAAGTTCAATAAAGCTTATGTTTTAGTGCATAGAGAGAGAGATTTCATATAAGGAGATGGTGCCTCTAGGGTTAAGTAATGGGAGAGAGTAAAATTTTAACTAGTAGTTGAGGAACTTCAACCAGAGGAGACAACGACCTAGTGCATGCCATAGTAGATGCTACAAGAGGTAATCGATAGGAAAATTCTCTATATTGTGAATGAATAGTGAGGCAAAAAAACTCCCATTTTATAAAAGTTAAAAAAATTGAGTGTATAGAAGAGATGATTTGAAGGATGAAGCAATGATTGTCTTACTATTCTTAGCATATGGATTAGTCTGAGCTACCTTCACAATATTTGATGAGGCCATCAAAGGATAAAAATAATGATAAGCCTGCTTTGATTAGTTGTTCTTTTCCTTTTTTTAACATCATCTATAATTTAATTATTTTTTCCTTTTTCACCAAACTATGTTTTTATTTTAATTATATCAGTTACTATTGCTAAGTACTTTATTTTAGTTTATTTTATTTTTAACTCCAATTTTGACTTTGTTTTTTAATCATTAGTTTAAGTTTGCAAGATATAAATAATATACAAGTAAATCATATTAATCTTGGACATTAAGAAATAAAAAAGGCTCAGAGAAGTTTATGTTTGCAAGATATGAATAAGTTTAAAGGTCAATCATATTAATCTTATTCTTCAAGTTATAAAAAGAACTCAAAGAAATTTATTTTTCCTTTTTATTTTTTCCTTTTATTTCTATTTATATTGTCCTTAATTGTGTCTTCTATTCTCTATATTTGGTAAATTAAGGATATTATAACTATATGGAGAAATTTAATTATTTGTGAGGTATGTTCTATTTCACCTTGTTATATTATTTTTATTACAATTATCTTAATAGAAAATAATTATGGGAATGTCCATATTAAAAGAAGAATAATTAATATTTTTGATCTAAATTTTGTTTGTTCTATGATCTAGTGAGTTTAAGTAAATATATATGAGAATTAATAACTATTTTTAGCTTCAATTTAATGATAAAATAGATGACACCTTTTCTATAATTTTGATATAATTTGCATTAGAAGGTGAATAAAAGGAGCATAAATAAATTTACTTTAGTGACTTTGATCTAAATAAAAGGTTACTAGTTAGGAGTATAACCAGAAGCCATTCAAATCAATAACTAATTGAGTAATTTGGAGCATTCAAAATAAGATTTTTACTTTTATGTCCAAAGTTAAGTTCACTTTTTAACCTTTCCCTTGATTCTCTTTTATAACTTCAAAAAAGAATATGTTCTATGTTTTTCGTAGGTTAGGTTATTAAAGTTTTTGAAGGTGAAATCTTTATGCTCATTTTATATGTTAAGTTGAATTATATTAATTATGTTGATGTTTGAAAAATTATTGGGTTGAATTGAATTTATTTACCATTCAACACAAATATTTAGATACCTAATTAGTTAATAAATAATGTATTTAAACTGAAGATGGATATTCTTGATTATTCAAATTGATATACTAAATTGCTACTGTTTAAGTTAAAAGTTATTGAAATTGATTTGTTTAAGGTCAAGCAAAAATTTAAGCATAGGGATAATTGATGTGCATGAAACATTCATACACTTTCTCAAATATTTTGGTTGATTTCATGTCAAGTTATCTTATCTTGCATAGTCTCTAATCTATTTTCAAGTTATCATGTATATTTAACCTTAGAATTAGATTTAGCAAGATTTGGAGAATATTTCAAGTAAAAACATAGAGATAATTTTAGAGGAATATGGAGATATAACCCTTACTAATAGGACTAGTGAAATTTGATATTAATATGAATAAAACCAACGATAACTCTATGGAGACAAGTTTGATTCAATAACATATTTAAAATAAAACAAAAAAATGATATGAATTGACACACTAACTTTTCTCTAAAATATTAAATAAAAATATTTTTAAAAATATAGTAAACAAACATAAAATTAATTAATATTAGAGACTTCATTTTTTGTTAAAAAGAGAATGAATAAGGATAGAGAGAGAAACTTCTATATCCTATAATGGAGCTTCTTATTCTTATCTTTCATTCTATCCTCCTTCACTGTTATTTTATATCTACATCGTCTCCGTCCTTATTACCCTTTTTGATCATCCTTAGTTCTTTACTATACTATTCAACTCCTCCTCAGCTTCTGGTTTTGCTCACCATTTCAGCTTCTGGTTTTGTTCACCATCTTTTGTTCACAAAGGTTATTTTGTCTCTTTTGCGATACTCATTTCTTTCCTTTAGTTTAATATCCTCCTTTATAAACAACTTTTCACAACTTTCTCCCTCTTTTATCTATGGCCCCTTTCCCAAGTTTTAATGTTTATAATCCTGAGGAATTAATTTCTTTCCCACTTCTCCCCTCTTCTTCCTCTCTTAAGCTAGTTTTGTCCCTTCTGTTGCCTTCCTAGTAAAGATCCCCACTAACTGATGTTATTAACCATGTCCTTTTAGGTCTCCCTTTAGTCTTTAACCCCCTCTACTAGCCTCTACTTGTAGTAATATCCTTTAGATTCATCAAAAGGTAGAAGCATTATAGCCTTTAAAATTAAAGTTCTAAAGCAAGGGGCAAAGATTTGGTTTACCATCATAGTTAGTTCCTTCTAAGGGAAACGTCCACCTTTTCCTTTAAATAGCAATTAGTCTTTTAAATTGTAACATCCCGTTACCTTTGGTAGGTTTGAATAGTAAATATGAGTGATTAATGAGAGCTTAGAAATGCATTTTTCATGCTAATGCATTATATGATATGCTCATATTCATAAATATTGAATTTTTGCACATGAAAACAATTGTACATGCATTCATAGACATTCCGGGTATAATTGATTTATAATTGAATTGTGAATGTGATATTGTGGAGAATTGTGGTTTTTATATGTTGAAAAATTGATTTGGAAAGTGTATTTAGTGATTTAGAATTTTTGGAGATTTTTAGAAAATTTCTAAAAATTTGGGTAAAATTTGGACTAGGAAA
>JANQBM010816307.1:0-14148 GCA_025594535.1 Erythroxylum domingense | reverse complement strand
TTGAAAACCATCTGTAAACAATTATAAAGCAATTCCATTAAATTCGGATAATAATTTCCACACCTTAACAATAATTATGTCCAAAATAAGTGCAATTTAATGACTTAACAATAATCCCATACTATTGAGTAAGATCCAAGAATTTTAACAACAAGACCTGATGTTCCTCATGGGTCTTTGAGAACAGTAAAATGTCATCAATGTAGATTAGTGCACTGTTGAGGATAGGCTGATAGATCTTAGTAATGGATTATTGAAACAATGATGGAGCGACTTTAAGTCCAAGTGGCATAACAGTCTATTGATACTGTGCATTAGGGATGCAAAATGTGTCTTGTAACGTTCTTTAAGGTGAATTCCCAATTGCCAAAAACTTGCTTTAAGATCGAACTTTGAGAAGATAATAGCTTCCTTGAGAAATAGTACTTGTGTACTGATGTTGGGAAGAGGAAACTTATCCTCTTGCAGGAATGCATTCAGAGGCTTGTAGTCAATGACCAATCTTTTCTTGCCACATTTCTGCTCTGAACGTTTATCGAAATAGAATGCTTGACATGCCTAATCTGACTTTGTAGGCTTAATTAATCCTTGTTTCAGAAGTATAGCACACTCATCTTATGCAAGCTTCAAATCTTTAGGGTTCATCCCTGGATGAGTTGCTTTTGTGGGGTTGATATCCTCATTCTTCTTAAATGGTATACTTATGAAAAAGTCAACATTTTTCCACAGAGGATATGGATGAGTAAACTGTGCATGAGATTCTAGACAATATTCTAACAGTTTATCTCGTATGGCAGTGTACTGTGTAGGAACCGAGCTAAGTTCAAACACGTTAGTGAGAGTAGTGTATGGATAGAATAGGTTTCGATACCTAAGGCCTGTGGGTAGGATCAGCAAAGGTTGGGCTTTATTGTATACATCCATACCAATCAATATGTCTGGGCCAGGTAGATTGCTTCCAAGGACTTTAGTCCATACGGTACACTGAGGAAAGAATCTGAGACCGATTCTTTTCTTTAATATAAGCCTTATCTTAAAGGAATTGCCATCAGCTGCTATGAAATATTCATCATGGGATGTTCATAAGTCAAAAGGCAAAATGTTGGGCTTCATGATCTTACGATTGGATCCAATATCCATAAACCCAATAGCTCTAATGGGTCGATCATATTTGTCTTGTTGAAATACATGGATTTGAACATAAGGCTTCAGCATTGGTGTACGATTTAATTTCTTGCATGTTTGCTGTAACATATAGATAGAGGCCTCTGACTGTGTCTCAGAAGAGTCAGAGTCGAATTCTGTAGAAACCGAAATAGCAAACTTAGTGTCCTTGTCTTCCTGAGATTGCTCCTCAATAAGATCTTTAAAATTGTTATATTCATGAATTGGTAACAATGATTCCATATGTTCTAACAACTTGATATCCTTCTTAGATTTGTGAGGACATTCTCGAGCGAAGTGACCTTGTTGTCCACAAAGAAAGCATCTAGTGGTGTTCTGCCGATGTGAGGACTTCTTGAAGAATCTCATAAACCTTCGAGATTTGGATTTCCTTCCACGATAGACCTTGTGTCTAGGTTTATGATCATCTTGAGATTTGCGAGACTTTCTCCGAAAGTAGACTTGACGAAGATGAGGTTTCTTCTTGCTATGACAATCACAAGTTTTTTAATCTTTGCATTTGATCTGGAGATAAGGCTTCTTGCAAGCCTGTTTCAGGACTGGACCGCCTTTCATAATATTCTTGAATAAGGCATGTTGATCACATAACTTATCAAGAGACGATAATGCAAGCTGATAGATTTCTCCAAGGGATATATTTGCTATATCACGTTGTAGAGAAACTATGGTCTTTTGTAACTCTAGTTGTAGTTCATCTGAAAGGGATGAAATAAAAGTGTAACGAAGGTTAACATCGTTCCATCCATTCAGAAGATAGTATCTATCTGTTATTCGCTTATAATGTCTCTGAATATCTCACTTATCTAGAGCACAACATTTCATGGAGAAATATTCTTAACGGATCTGCTTATCAATCAGTTCGAAGTCACCAATGAATTCCTTGCGAATGATACCAAGGAGAGCTCCGGCTATTGTGACTTGTATGTACTAAAGATGTTGATAGTCATTAATACTTTGCCACCATTCTCGCAAAGTACCAATCAACAAGAAGTGAACTCAGACAAGATATCTTGTAAAAGATGATCAGGTTGAGTCATTTACAAATCAGTCCATGCACCAAACTTATGCAATCGATCTCTCCAAATTTTTAGGTGGAAGATCATTGAACGTAAACCACGGACCAAAAGAAGGCTTAGTTATCCAGGTATCTTGTGTAGCTGGATAAGCTTATAGTGCTGGTGTCGGTCTAGGTCTGAATGGTTCAGTACCTATTGATTCTGCTTCACTTGTTTCGGGTTGTTCTTTAGTAAACTCAGGCACCGTCATGAGAACTTGAGAAAGTTTAGATAGGTTAGCAAGCTGTGCTGAGTCATTCATGGAAGGTTCAGAAATGTTTGACGATGTGATAGATGCTTCAGAGGCTCCAGAGTAAGCGTTTGAATGTTGGTCTGATTGATCTGATGTAGAACTGGACTCTACTGCAGTCTATGTCTCAAGAGTTGCTATGAACTTTGGCATAGGTGCTTTATCCTTCCTAGTAGATGTAGAAGGTTGAGACTATTGTTGTGGAGAGCTTGGCTCATTTAGAGAGTGTATACGAACTCCTCCAGGTTTTCTCCGCTGGTATTCAGGAAAGTTTGAACCAAATGGCTCAGGATTATTCTTAGGCTTAACTTTGAATTTCAATTTTCTTGTCGACTTTGTTTCAGTTGCCTGTGGATGTATGTACTGTCTAATCAAAGGATAATTGAACTTGAATACCTTTGAATAGTCAGCTTCTTCAGGATACCTTTGATAATTAGAAGTTGCATACACAAGATGAGTATTTGGAAAGACTGTTGAAGTCAAATCATATACTGTCCTTGTTTGAGCAGAGTGCACATCAACTTCGATCTGTTTGACAATTCCTTGTATCCTTTGTATCTCTTTTACTTTAAAGTCAAATTCAGGCCCCATGTAATGGGCAGAGATGTATTGACGAAGTTCAGCATCTAGATTGTAGATCTGCTGTTTGTAAGCTTGATACATCTGTTGAATCTGTGTAGTAGCTGAATCGACTTTATGTTGTGTAGCAATTTTTTGTTGACTGATTCCATCCAACTTTGCATCAATCCTTTTTAGAACTTTGTTCTGTGCTACAACATTTAATGTCTACCAATTTAACACTTCATCAGAAGGATTTGACACAAGAGTACCTTGTGAAGTGATTCCTGTGGCTCGAATGTACGGGTTAAAGATAACCTTCTGTGATTCATCAGTACTCCTAGATAATTAAGGAAATTCATCCTCGTATGGTCTTACCATCGTAGAGGGTATAGGAGTAGGAGTCAAAGTAAGAATAATTGACTTTGGCTGACATGATTCTTTCAACGTCTCATGTAAAGATCTAGGTCGAGATCTATGGATCTGTTCAAGACAACCTTTGGCTATTGAAGAACTATGAGATCTGATCTGTCCAACGTCTAGATCTGGAAGATTCTCACCCTTCAGTAGATGAGATTGTGATGAGGATAATTTTCCCTCCTTCAGTAGAGGAGATCTGTGAGAGCCAGACCAAGAGTTGGCTTCTATATCACCCTTCAGTAGGTGATGTGTCCTCAAGCATACTCCAGAGGATGGATCTGGATCATCCTTGTGTGGATGATACTGTTGAGAAGGTCTGCACCGAGATTTGGGCTTTTTCTTCTTCCTTCTCCTTCTATAATAGTCATCATTATCATCACTGTCTGTATCTGGGTCGAGATAGACTTCACAGTTGGGCTCACACATGGATGGGTCAATGTCCCATACGAAATGTCCACGATGATGGCTAATGTAAACTGGGTCTCCATTAGATTTGAAATAATGAACAGGAGGACCATCTTTACCTTCCGTATGTAAAGATATAGGATGGATCGGTTGAATCATCATGATTGCCCTAGATGTAGTAGATCAGGCTCCAGATGTAGTAGATAGGGCTGGATCTTCTGAGTTGGGCTGAGCATAGATGGATTTGACGCTTCCATCTTTTAGAGTCTGCAAAATCGGTGGAGTTGTTGTGTGAAAAGAGTGTCGGTGAGGTGCGTGGAACACCTTCTGGTAGTTAGTGATTCATTCTGTTGGCATCAGCTTTTCAAGCTCAACTGCTGGTAATTACTTTCGGATCTGGATAATAGTAGTCTAATCATTAGAACGATCAGTAACCATATAAAGTGCATCCGAAGTAGAATTGGGAAAGTTGAGGTCTATCGCATGATTTTGTAGTCGATAGATCATCTGGTGATGTAAAGTAGCCATGATGGCTGCCGGATCTTGATCTGCTTCAGTGATCTAGATCTGAACTTGAAGACGTCAACATAACGTGGGATCATCCAACCTGATGTTGAAATCAAGTGCTATGGTCAAGATGACACTTCCATTATTGATAGTTGTCAACAGGGTACCAATCAAGGCATTTTGGTACGTAGTGTAGGCAGTTTTTAGAAGAGATATCCTAACTATCGTAGGTATTCCCTTTCTTCCATGAAGAGTAAGAACAAGGCATAGTGCTCCGACTTGTAAGTGCGTATGGTTCTGCTCCCTCCATAGAGAGATCAGTTCCTTAAGGATCTCGAGTTTTACGTACTGTTCTGCTGTTGTAGATCTGAGACCACACTGTTCCGGTTTGGAACTCTGGATGATTTCCTTCACCTTAGGCCTTGAGGTAGACAAGATAGTACGAATACTTCTTGTCTATGTACAGTCACGACTGTAAATACTATACGGACTTAATAAAGGTAAAGAAGACTCACAAATACGATTTTCTATAGGCACATGGGTAATCTCTACAAGGTTTTCTATTCTATTTGATAAAACACGCTTTACAGACGACGACAAACTAGACAAAGACAAACTAGAAGATAAATGAACAGGATCTAAAGACTGTGTTTCCATACTCATGGGTGTCTCTCTCCCTACTCACTCAGTCTTTACTATAGTGTTACCCCTCTCTTGATATGAAGAATGGCTCTGATACATGGACAAGAAGTATTCGTACCATCTTGTCCACCTCAAGGCCTAAGGTGAAGGAAACCAGAGTTACAAAGGACCGTAGTTTCTCTACAACGTGATATGGCAAATATATCCCTTGGAGA
This sequence comes from Erythroxylum domingense, assembly GCA_025594535.1. Classification (NCBI taxonomy): domain Eukaryota; kingdom Viridiplantae; phylum Streptophyta; class Magnoliopsida; order Malpighiales; family Erythroxylaceae; genus Erythroxylum; species Erythroxylum domingense. The sequence continues at coordinate 8,911 of JANQBM010816307.1, read as the reverse complement.
AATCTATTAGCTTGCATTATCGTCTCTTGATAAGTTATGTGATCAATATGCCTTATTCAAGAATATCATGAAAGGTGGTCCAGTCCTGAAACAGGCTTGCAAGAAGCCTTATCTCCAGATCAAATGTAAAGATAAAAAGACTTGTGATTGTCATAGCAAGAAGAAAGCTCATCTTCATCAAGTCTACTTTCGGAGAAAGTCTGGTAGATCTCAAGATGATCATAAACCTAGACACAAGGTCTATCACAGAAAGAATTCCAAATCTCAAAGGTTTATGAGATTCTTCAAGAAGTCCTCACATCGACAGAAAGCCACTAAATGCTTTCTTTGTGACAACAAGGTCACTTCGCTCGAGAATGTCCTCATAAATCTAAAAAGGATATCAAGTTGTTAGAACATATGGAATCACTGTTATCAATTCATGAATCTAACAATTTTGAATATCTTTCCTTTGTGTCATATTGAGGACTATTGGAACCAGGAATATCAACTTCTGGTGCTTCAGGTTCACCAGATATGAATTCTCCAGGATATGGTCTAGTAGAGGTAGTAAGTACTGGTGTGTCAGTCCAATGGTTGATCTCTTTGAGAAAATCTTGAGGAGCTAGTAAGATACTATTCTAACATCTGGGCCAATATTCTAAAAAGGTCCATAACAAGGAACTACCATTGTTGATGTCACAGAGATTCTGATACTTCCTTTGCAATATGTAGACCAGGCTGATAAAATCCATCTTTAAATTGCCTATCCAGAAATTTAATTCCTTGTGAATGATACCAAGGAGAGCTCCGGCTGTTGTGACTTGTATGTACTGAAGACGTTGATAGTCATTAATACTTTGCCACCATTCTCGCAAAGTACCAGTGAAACGAGAAGTGAACTCAGACAAGATATCCTGTAAAGGATGATCAAGTTGAATCATTTGCAAATCAATCCATGCACCAAACTTATGCAATCGATCTCTCCATTTTTTAAGTGGAAGATCATCGAACATAAACCACGGACCAGAAGAAGGCTCAGATGTCCGAGTATCCTGTGCAGCTAGATCAACTTGTGGTGCTGGTATCGGTTTAGGTCTGAATTGTTTAGTACCTATTGATTCTACTTCATTTGTTTTAGGGTGTTCTTCAGTAAACTTAGACATCGACATGAGAAATTGAGAAAGTTTAGATAGGTCAGCAAGCTGTGCTGAGTCATTCGTGGAAGGTTCAGAAATGTCTGACGATGTGATAATTACTTCAGAGGCTCCAAAGTAAGCTTTTGATTGTGGATCTGATTGATCTGATATCGAACTATACTCTACTGCAGTCTGTCTCTCAAGAGTTGCAATGAACTCTGGCATGGGCACTTTATCCTTTCCAGTAGATGTAGAAGACTGAGACTGTCGTTGTTGAGAGCTTGGCTCATTTGGAGAGTGGATACAAACTCCTCCAGGTTTTCTCTACTGGTATTTAGGAAAGACTGAACCAGATGGCTCAGGATTCTTCTCAAGCTTAACTTTGGATTTTGATTTTCTTGTCGACTTTGCTTCAGTTGCCTGTGGATGTACATACTGTCTAATCAAAGGATAATTGAACTTGAAAACCTTTGAATAGTTAGCTTCTTCAGGATACTTCTAATATTGAGAAGTTGCATACACATGATGAGTATTTGGAAAGATTATTGAAATTGAATCATATACTGTCCTTGTTTGAGCAGAGTGCATATCAGCTTCGATCTGTTTGACAATTCCTTATATCCTTTGTATCTTTTTTACTTTAAAGTCAAATTCAAGCCCCATCTAATGGGTAGAGATGTATTGACGAAGTTCAGCATCTAGATTCTATATCTGTTATTTGTAAGCTTGATACATTTGTTGAATTTGTGTAGTAACTTAATTGACTTTATGTTGTGTAGCAATGTTTTGTTGACTGATTCCATCCAGCTTTGAATCAATCCTTTTCAAAACTTTTTTCTGTGCTACAAAATTTGATGTCTGCCAATTTAACACTTCATCAGCCTTTCTGGAGACTATACGCTTCCAAAGGCGAACTATAGGCTACTGGTATTGTAAGTTCCAGGTATGATAGACGAGACAACATGCCCTAATATGCCCTCCTGGCTTCAACGGGTGCAACTCTCATCCTTCCTTTTAGGAACCTTACTCCTTCAGTAACTACCTTCTTTTCCCGTTAGTTCTAATCTCATACAGCAGAATTGTTTGGCAGAGAGCAGTCCTAGATTGTCGTATAGACGTTCTAATACATAAGATCCTCAGAAGTGGCGAGTATAGAGCATACTTGTCCTATATGAAGCCAAGAACAACACTATAAGACTGGAGTTTTCAGGGAAGAGAGAAGACTAAACACTCATAAACTTTATTTGAATTTAGGAAAACTTCATTTATCAAACCGTAAGAGAACCTGCTTACAAAGGAAGAGGAGGCTTACTTATATAGGCAAAGCGAAGGCTACAAAGGTAAAAACACCTAGGGAATCTAATCATTCCTACTTTAACAAAAATAATCAACTTTGTCAAAAGCAAACAGTAAAGGCATCTACCTTTCCTAAAGTACACAGTGAAAAGTAAACTACTTTGTACAAAGTCTTAAAGCAAATAGTTCCACGATAAAAAAGGAATCTTCGAATAGTAGTTGTGGGGACCACAAAGAAACCTTTAATATTAACTTTGCTTTAAGTTACAGATGAAAGGTCAAGTTATCTTCATCGTTGGTAGTACTACTAAGACACATGTCATTGTCGAGGTGAGCAATAATGTCGTCTAAATGTTGAACTGGAATCTAGTGTCATAATTGAGGACTAAGAGGAGCTTGGTCTAGAGTAGAGGTCGTAGTTGATCGATATGTTGGACAAGGAATGGGACTAGCTTGGAGGTGAATGACATTAGAATGGACAGATAACCATTGGGTGAGTGATGGCAACTGGATAAGCGTTAAGAGTGCTGTATGACGAAAATAAGGGCCTAAGGATGTGCAGAGGTCTGATGGAGACAAACTGGGATAATGGTTGAATTGCTCAAGCTCATAATGGAATGCAGGTATGAGCGTATCAACATCATACGACCAATCAAGAGTAGTGCACCAATGTTGAACATGGGATAAGGTGCACATATGTCCAGTGGTAATCATGCAGTAAGGTTGATGGATTATATAAATGTCATAAGCCTTTTTCTCATGGAGAGCATAATCCCATAATCGATGCTGGGTTAATAGTTGAGACATTTCACATCACCACTTATCAAGAGGTTGAAACCACTCAAGAAAAGTCCAAAGGAGTGATTTAGATTGTGTAGGATCAGAAAGATGACGATATATATGAAGAGGTGACAATGAGACTGAACAGACATACATAGTAGATAAAGACCAAATATGTCAAAGGGTAGCATCAGGAAGGGTATCATAAAAATGATATATAGTCTTATAGGGAGTAAAAACATCAAAATAACTAGGAGAGGGTAAAAGATCATTATGGAGCAAAATCAGATGCATGTAGTAAAACAAACTTTGACTTAAAAGAGGGAAAAGCTCTTGAATATTAGTAGGAAGAGAGGAAAACAAAGGTGGAAACTCTTTTTAGGTTTTTGCATAATGAGGAAACTCCATTAGAACAAATAAGGGAATGGAAGTAGTAAGAGAAGAGGAGATAAACAAGAGAGGTTTTGAAGGTCGTGAGAGGAAGTCTGCAAGGAGATTGGTACGACCCTTGATGAGTTTAATGGTGAATTTATAACAGGAAAACCACTCTTGCCAACTGAGTAAATGATTAGAAGGAATCTTTTTCTTGGGCTGGTCAAGAATCTTGGGGAATGAATTGTTATTCATTTCAATGACAAAGTGATAAGGAGTGAGGTGGAAAGCAAAATGTTTGATACTTCGTTTAACAGCTAATATCTCCTTATAACTGATATGATAGTGGATTTCAGCTGATTTGAATTGACCACTTTCATGTCCACAATAATATCTGTTGTCATTGGATTCTTCTATGAGAATGGCACCCAAAAAATGGTCGCTAGCATCTGTCTATAAGATCTGTTATCCAGTAGTGGGAATCTTCAAAGGTGGAGGATTTTGATATATTTACTTCAGATACTTGACAGCTTTGGTTTGTTCCAAAGTCCAAGATGGTGGATTCTTTTTCAAAAGTTTGGATAAGCATGAAGTGTAAGCCGCCACGTGTGGAATGAAATCTCTAATATAATTAACAATCCCGAGGAATTGTTGTATTTGTTTCACCGTGAGATGTTCATCAGGAAATTGCAATAGTTCCTTTGCAATATGTGGACCAGGGTGCTATAATCCATCTTTGAATTGCATACCCAAAAATTCAATATCTATAACCCCAACAATGCTTTTCGAGGGCGAAAGCATAATCCCATACTGTTGAGTAAGATCCAAGAATTTTAACAACAGGGCCTGATGTTCCTCATGGGTCTTTCAGAACAGTAAGATGTCATCAATGTATATTAGTACACTGTTGAGGATAGGCTGATAGATCTTAGTAATGGATCGTTGAAATAGTGATGGAGTGACTTTAAGTCCAAATGGCATAATAGTCCATTGATACTGTCCATTAGGGATGCAAAATGCTATCTTGTAACGTTCTTCAGGGTGAGTACCCAATTGCCAAAAACTTGTTTTAAGATCGAACTTTGAGAAGATAACAACTTCCTTGAGGAATAGTACCTGTGTACTGATGTTGGGAAGAGGAAACTTATCATCTTGCAGAAATGCATTCAGGGGCTTGTAGTCAATGACCAATCTTTTCTTGCCATGTTTTTGCTCTAAACGTTTATTGACATAGAACACTTGACATGCCTAATCTGACTTTGTAGGCTCAATTAATCCTTGCTTCAGAAGTATAGCACACTCATCTTGTGCGAGCTTCAAATCTTCAGGGTTCATCCCTGGATGAGTTACTTTTGTGAGGCTGATATCCTCATTCTTCTTAAATGATAGACTTATAAAAAAGTCAACATTTTTCCACAGAGGATATGGATGAGTAAATTGTGCATGAGATTCTGGACAATATTCCAACAGTTTATCTCGTATGGCAGTGTACTGTGTAGGAACCATGCTAAGTTCAAACACGTTAGTGAGAGCAGTGTATGGACTAAATAGGTTTCGATACCTAAGGCTTGTGGGTAGGATCTGCAAAGGTTTGGCTTTACTGTATACATCCATACCAATCAATATGTCTGGGCCAGGTAGATTGCTTCCAAGGACTTTAGTCTATATTGTACACTGAGGAAAGAATCTGACACCGATTCTTTTCTTTAATATAAGCCCTATCTTAAAGGAATCGCCATCAGCTGCTGTGAAATATTCATCATGGGAAGTCTATGAGTCAGAAGCCAAATTGTTGGGCTTCATGATCATACGACTAGATCCAGTATCCATAAACCCAATAGCTCTAATGGGTTGATCATATTTGTCTTGTTGAAACACATGGATCTGAACATAAGGCTTTAGCACTGGTGTACGATCTAATTTCTTGCATTTTTGCTGCAACATATAGATAGAGGCCTTTGACTGTGTCTTAGAAGAGTCAGAGTCAGACTCTGTAGAAACCGAAACAGCAAACTTAGTGTCCTCGTCTTCTTGAGATTGCTCCTCAATAAGATCTTCAAAATTGTTAGATTTATGAATTGTTAACAGTGATTCCATATGTTCTAACAACTTAATATCCTTCTTAGATTTGTGAGGACATTCTCGAGTGAAGTGACCTTGTTATCCATAAAGAAAGCATCTAGTGGCTTTCTGTCGATGTGAGAACTTCTTGAAGAATCTCATAAAACTTCGAGATTTGGAATTCTTTCCATAATAAACCTTGTGTCTAGGTTTATGATCATCTTGAGATTTGCGAGACTTTCTATGAAAGTAGACTTGACAAAGACAAGCTTTATTCTTGCTATGACAATCACAAGTCTTTTTATCTTTGCATTTGATCTGGAGATAAGGCTTCTTGCAAGCCTGTTTCAGGACTGGACCGCCTTTTGAATAAGGCATGTTGATCACATAACTTATTAAGAGACGATAATACAAGCTGATAGATTTCTCCAAGGGATATATTTGCCATATCACGTTGTAGAAAAACTATGGTCCTTTATAACTCTAGTTGTAGTTCATCTGAAAGGGATGAAATAAAAGTGTAACAAAGATTAACATCGTTCCATACATTCAGAAGATAGTATCTGTCCGTCATGCGCTTATCATGCCTCTGGATATCTCGCTTATCTAGAGAACAACATTTCATGGAGAAATATTCTTGACGGATCTGCTTATCAATCAGTTGGAAGTCACCAATGAATTCCTTGTGAATGATACCAAGGAGAGCTCTAGCTGTTGTGACTTGTATGGATTGAATACGTTGATAGTCATTAATACTTTGCCACCATTCTCGCAAAGTACTAGTGAAACGAGAAGTGAACTCAGACAAGATATCCTATAAAGGATGATCAGCTTGAGTCATTTGCAAATCAATCCATGCACCAAACTCATGCAATCGATCTCTCCATTTTTTAGGTGGAAGATCATCGAACGTAGACCATGGACCAGAAGAAGGCTTAGTTGTCCGGGTATCCTGTACAGTTGGATTAGCTTATGGTGCTGGTGTCGGTCTAGGTCTGAATTGTTCAGTACCTATTGATTATGCTTCACTTGTTTCAAGTTGTTCTTCAGTAAACTCAGGCATCGTCATGAGAACTTGAGAAAGTTCATATAGGTCAGTAAGCTATGCTGAGTCATTTGTGGAAGGTTCAGAAATGTCTGACGATGTGATAGATGCTTCAGAGGCTTTAGAGTAAGCGTCTGACTGTTGATCCGATCGATCTGATTTAAAACTGGATTCTACTGCAGTCTGTGTTTCAAGAGTTGTAATGAACTCTGGCATGGGCGCTTTATCCTTCCCAGTAGATGTAGAAGGCTGAGACTATCGTTGTGGAGAGCTTGGCTCATTTGGAGAGTGGATACGAACTCCTCTAAGTTTTCTCCACTGGTATTCAGGAAAGACTAAACCAGATGGCTCAGGATTCTTCTCAGGCTTAACTTTTGATTTCGATTTTCTTATCGACTTTGCTTCAGTACATACTGTCTAATCAAAGGATAATTGAACTTGAATACCTTTAAATAGTCAGGTTCTTCGGGATACTTCTGATATTGAGAAGTTGTATACATGAGATGAGTATTTGGAAAGACTGTTGAAGTCGAACCATATATTGTCCTTGTTTGAGCAGAGTGCATATCAGCTTCGATCTGTTTGACAATTCCTTGTATCCTTTGTATCTCTTTTACTTTAAAGTCAAATTCAGGCCCATATAATGGGCAGAGATGTATTAACAAAGTTCAGCATTTAGATTCTGGATCTGTTGTTTGTAAGCTTGATACATCTGTTGAATCTGTGTAGTAACTGAATCGACTTTATGTTGTGTAGCAATTTTTTGTTGACTAATTCCATCCAGCTTTGAATCAATCCTTTTCAGAACTTTTTTCTGTGCTACAACATTTGATGTTTGCCAATTTAACACTTCATCAGAAGGATTTGATACAAGAGTACCTTGTGAAGTGATTCCTGTGGCTTAGATATACGGTTAAAGATAACCTTCTATGATTCATCAGTATTCCTAGATAATTGAGGAAAGTCATCCTCCTATGGTCTTACCTTCATAGAGGGTATAGGAGTAGGAGTCAAAGTAGGAATAATTGACTTTGGCTGACATGATTCTTTCAACATCTCATGTAAAGATCTAGGTCGAGATTTGTGGATCTGTTCAAGACGACCTTTGGCTGTTGAAGAACTATGAGATCTGATCTGTCCAACTTCTGGATTTGGAAGATTCTCACCCTTCAGTAGATGAGATCGTGATGATGATAATTTCCCCTCCTTCAGTAGAGGATATCTGTGAGAGCCAGACCAAGAGCTAGCTTCTATATCACCCTTCAGTAGGTGATGTCTCCTCAAGCATACTCCAGAGGATGGATCTGGATCATCCTTGTGTGGATGATACTGTTGAGAAGGTCTGCACCGAGATTTGGGCTTTTTCTTCTTCCTTCTCCTTCTATAATAGTCATCATTATCATCACTGTCTGTATCTGGGTCGAGATAGACTTCACAGTTGGGCTCACACATGGATGGGTCAATGTCCCATACGAAATGTCCACAATGATGGCTAATGTAAACTGAGTCTCCATTATATTTGAAATAATGAACAGGAGGACCATCTTTACCTTCCGTATGTGAAGATAAGGGCTGGATCGGTTGAATCATCATGATTGCCCCAGATGTAGTAGATCAAGCTCTAGATATAGAAGATTGGGCTGGATCTTCTGAGTTGGGTCGAGCATAGATGGATCTGACGCTCCCATCTCTTAGAGTCTGCAAAATCGATGGATTTGTTGTGTGAAAAGAGTGTCGATAAGGTGCATGGAACACCTTTTGGCAGTTGGTGATCCATTCTGTTGGCATTAGCTTTTCAAGCTCCACTGCTGGTAATTGCTTCGAGATCTGTATAATAGTAGTCTAATTATTAGAACAATCAGCAACCATGTAAAGTGCATCCGAAGTAGAATTGGGAAAGTTAAGGTCCATCGCATGATTTTGTAGACGATAGATCATCTGGTGATGTAAAGTAGCCATGATGGTTGTAGGATCTTAATCTGCTCCAGTGATCTGGATTTGAACTTGAAGATGTTCAGATAACGTGGGATTATCCAACCTGATGTTGAAATCAGGTGCTATGGTTAATGACACTTCCATTCTTGAGAGTTGTCAATAGGGTACCAATCAAGGCATTTTAGTACGTAGTGTAGGCAGTGTTTAGAAGAGATATCCTGGTTGTTGCAGGTATTCCCTTTCTTCCATGAAAAGTAAGAACAAGGCATATTGCTCCGACTTATAAGTGCATATGGTTCTGCTC
>JANQBM010815877.1:0-14150 GCA_025594535.1 Erythroxylum domingense | reverse complement strand
CTTATCTACTATGCATGTGCATGTGTAGATGCATGCATATGCCACTGTTCACTAGCAATTGGTGAGGGGATGTTACACCTAGAATAAGTTTTCTAAGTTTATCTAGACAATAACCTTACGAATCAGAAAAACATACCAATATAGGCAATAATCACGCAAGCTCAGATTATTTAACCTATGTAATGTTATCTCTAATGATTTAGAACCAGTAGTCACTACATATTGATGGATTGAATTATCTTATATTTTCTTATGTATTTCCATAAGATTTTAATCCTATTTTCAAGATAAAATGCTTAATTTGTGTTGACTATTAGGTCAGATATGTTGATATATATTTGAGACCAAAAAGAAAAGATTCTAAAGCAAATTGGTGCATAAAAGTTTAACAAGAAAAAGGCACAAAATGAAAAGAGATTATAGCTTATTGGTGGCGGAATAAAACAAAAATGGAGACATGAAGAAGAGAATGTGAATTGCATAGACTATGTTGAGGAGCAAAGCATGCAATAGGTGGATAAGTGTTGAACAAAATAGTAGCGTGAAGGTATTAGCACAAGCTTAAAATGACATGAAACTAGCTGGTAAACTAGCCCAAAATGACAGCCAAATGTATTTAATGGAGAGTCAAAAATCTCACCAAAATGACAACAAAAAAGAGCAAAATGTTAGCTTTCATGCATTAATGCATGCATAAAACGCTAACATATTATGCAGCTACAAAGAGAGGCAGGGTTTGGTGAACAATGAGTGTGGATGAGAAACTCTCCAATTAAATTGTCAAATCAAATGCTACAGTGAAAGGGGGAAAGTGAAGAGAGAGTAGTGCAGCTGGAGGTGGCTAGAGTAGATAAGAGAAGAAGGTTACGGTGGTGAGAAGAGGGTACTAATGGTTTTCAGTAGGGATATTAATAGGGCCAGAAGCATTTTTTCGAAAGAGACCCATAAAGGGGCAACATCCTGATGCTAGTTCGAAGGTGACATCGACACTGACGATCGATTAAGTATATTTTCTTATTTTTATTGTTTCTTTCTCTTATTAGAAATTGATTGTGTTATCCTATGTTAATTAAATTGGTTTTTATGTATGGATAATCGAATTTTCGTTATTGTTCGATTATTTGTGTGTGAACCCATTGGGATTGTGAAAGGATGATTTTAATGTGTTCATTGAATCGTTTGATTGCATACCCATTGCTAGAATTTTGACATAATCCATAATTGTTATATTGAAATTCATATGTAGCAACTAATGATTCATAATCATTAAGGATAATATGACCTAGGTTAAATGGCGCATCGTATGTGGCTATTTCCTTCATTAATCAGTTTTCCTAATTTGTAATGATAATACCTAATTAAATCAAGAGATTGTATACTAGGTTATTCGGTGGTTAGGTTGAATTAACGATCGTATCTTGATTAAATAAAACCTAAGGAAAAACTTAGGTTAATAATTAACCCACGATAATAGTTTCTAAGAGAGGTTTGAGAACAACAAAGTAATGAAATATGCTTAATTAGGGTGTAGGCTGAGATTGAACTAAAGAACCTGATCCCTATTGAATTTCCCAAATTTACCATTTTTCGCATATTTTCTTTATTTTTTATTAATTAATTTCATTTTATTATCTTATTCCAAAATCCAACCCCCTATTGTTCCTAAACATTGATTAATTTCATTTCATAAGCTAACCAAACACTCCCTGTGGGATCGACCTACACTCACTACTGCTACAGTAGTAATCTAGTTATTTTATTTTGACTAGCGTTACAACGCGTAGGTCATACATTAATTGGGAATATAATGATTACGTATTGCATGTGATTCTAACAATGAGTTTGCATGAAAAGCAATTCAATAAAGCATTGAAATCATCATCATTCAAATACCCAATCAATCCATACACTATAACATAATCAATTTCTAATGAGAGAAAGAAACAACAAAACAATAAAAAAGTTATCTAACCTGGGTTGTTCACGTCAATGTCGCCTCTGAATCAACATCAGGAACTTAGCCTTCCATGGGTCTTCCAAGAAAAAGCTTCAACCCCCACAAAAATTTCCCCCGTTGAAAAGCCTGGATGCTCTCGCTCTCTCACGCAAGCTCTTTTCTCTCTACTATTCACTGCACTATTCTATGATGTGACAAATTAATAAGCTTGGACCATGATTTTTCTTTTCTGCTGCCTCCAAGCTATAGCGAGCTCTCTACTTTTCTCTGTATCACGCTAACTGTATACTCTCTCCATTGTAGCTGATGTGACGAACTAACTTCAATGGCCCAACCTACTGGACATCTTTTTTTTTTAACCTTTGCTGATGTCTTAGTGGTGTAAGTTTTAGGAAAAAACGCTCCCTACGTCTGTGTGAAACACAAACATGGTCTACATTTTTCATGCAAACATTGGATGTCTTATCATTTTAGTCTTTCTCAGCTTCCCATCTATGTTGTTGTTTTACTTGGCTGATTATCCACCTACTACATTGTCGTTTTATCCTCTTATTGTTTCTTCATTTTTCTAGCAAGCACTTTTAATTCTTCTTTGTATTTTGATTTTTTCTTTTTGTCTTTTAATTTTCTTCTTCTTTCTCGATGAAGACAAGTGAAAATTAATTTTTGAAAAAAGGCCCAAACGTAGTGCTTTTAACTCACTTTAATTTCTTTGCTTCTAAATTGTACCTAAAATCATATATGAATTAAAGTAAGTATCTTAAGCTTTTTTGTATCTAAGTGTAAATGATTAGTTAAATCAAAAATTAAACATATATCAGCTAACAATTTGTAAAGACTAACAAAATGATAATCATATCCCCTAATCATCTATTTTTAAATGATTTTAAATATATGATAAAATTCTCCAAGTTTAACACCTTAACATTGACTTGACTAATGCTTAAAATTAAAAGCCATATTTCTTTTGAGAAAAACAAAATAAACTAGATATCATCCATAGATTCCTGTTATACTTTGCATAAGCTGCACTTATTTTCTAAATTAAAAAAATTTGTTAATAAAAGAAAAGGTACAAATCTCATCTCTAATTAAGTTGAAATCCAATCTAGTGGCTACAGTCTTTAAGATTTTGGATTCTTCAAAGTTGATTGAAAAGTACTCTTTTTTCTTAGCCAAAGCATTAGATTTGAAAGTAAGCAAATTTGTTTACTTGAACTTAAATCTTCTACGATTCCTTTCTTTCTAGACCTTATAAACTCTTGTGCATAAAGCTAGCTTTAGGAGAATGTGATTTTCCCCTGGAAGTGAAGCATTAGAGACGTTGGATATGATTTTTCCCAAATTTTTTCTCAACAAGGAAAGTTAGAAACCACCTTTATTCTAATATAGAGTTCTTTGGTGCGTGCACATTAAAAGAAGAGATGGTCCTTTATTTTTAGTTCAAGATTACATAAGTTACGATAAGGACTAATAATTGAGCTAGTTTTCATCTTATCTAGTGTACATAACCTACTCCCAATGGCTAGCCACTTCTATTATTGGATTATTTCCCTTAAACTAAATCAAATTATGTAAGGTACCTTATAAGCATTTTTTTGAATAATTCAAATGTTGATTTGTTGGTGAAAATACTTAAAGAATGTTTGGTGCAAATTGCCTTGTCCTTCATATTCTCTCTCATATTATAACTAAGGATAAGTTCTTGCAGGCATTCAAAACCTCTGAACCTGATGCCACTTATCATTCTTTATCAAATCCTTTACTGGTTTTAGCTTAAATCTAAGATGAAAAATAACAAGAATCAGATTCAAGGGACCTTTATCACTTTAGTTATCAAGCCAGAAGCAAGTTTGTTTATCATTGCCAACTTTTAAATTTTTCATAGAGCATTTCTTCAGTTTAGTAAACCTTTAATTCTAAAAGAAAGATGTATATTTAATCAATATATGTATTTTAATTAATTCAAGCAAATATGATGAAAATGTATGATAAAAAAGGATTTTAGAAAATGATTTTAAGGGGGATATGAAAAAAATAAAATAAAATAAGGTGACCTAAAAAATAAGATGTGATTAATGAATGTTTCTATAAAGACTATAATTATCTAAAGTGAAAGATTTAATGATAGCTGACGCAGAATAAATTGAGTAACTAAGGAAACCGACAAACCTACTGGCTTTGAAATGAGTTTTTAAACCTAATAGAGAGGATAAGAGGAAAAGAAAATTATTAAGGCTTATGGACTAATGAGGTAAGACTTACTAAAACTAAAGATATTTAATAAGTCTTAATAAGTCTATAGGTAGGGATGACGACATGTCGGGTTAGGCTTGGGGCTGTCGATAAGGGCTGGTTAGGTAGGCTTGAGCTAACTCGATTTATTATTTTTCATAAAATTTCAAAAAAAGACTTTGTTTTAGATAAAACGACGTCGTTTGTTGTTGGCAACCCAAGATTCAGTCGGGCCAAAAAATTTGAATTGTCATGCCTACTATAGGCCCAAAGCTAGCCTAAGTTTTTTATTGGTTTTACTAATATTAACATTAACTTTTGGAGAAATGGATTTTGGCCTTTTCTATTTTCTTTCTTTTTTATGAAAAATTGGATTAAACATTCAACTTTTATTGATTATCTGTGCCTTTTCTAAATCCATCTTAGTTAACTTATTGCCTTTATTTCTGTAAAATGATTTTTATTGAATAACACAACCACTTATCAAGAAAAAAAATAAAAGCTCATTTTTATTAATTTAACGCATAAACTTTTGAGTTGGGTGCATTTCCACTAAAGGCATAGTCTAAACAAGTTTAATGTTCATTGACCACTTTAAGTTGCATTTGCTTTTGATCTTCTTCACTAAACTTAGTGATGGTTGAATCCCACGTTTTAAAATTTTTAAACTTTGACTTTTATTGAGATTCAATATAAAGCGAAAGAAAATAGAGAAAATTAAATAAATATAATAAACATAAGGGAAATTGGTTACTAATTTTGGTATATAAATAACAAAAAGGAGACAATCACCTTTTCTATATGCTTTAAGATTGTATAAATATATACACTACACCTTTATTACTAGATTAAAGTAGCTTATCTCACGTAACAACAAAATTAAGAGCACACCATTTGTTGCTTTTTTCTAATTATGCCACTTTCTTCAATTTCACAAGTGATCTAGTATATAACCGAATGAAGCATGTAATTATAATATACATAAGATATGTTAATCATATATTATTGACTTGCATTTTTTAATATAACACTACTACAACATCTCCATTTAAGTTCCTCACTTCTCACCTGTTAGGTGTAATATTGTTATAACTTACACCTAAAGAAACTTCATGCATTTCAATTTTAGCATCAATTAACATGACACTTAACAACCAAATTTCATTTTCATCAATTGCATTTTGGGGTCCAAGTGAAAGATAGATGGTGAAAGCTTATAGGTTACATGATTCATAAATTACCATATTTTTTATTGAAAATCTTTTGAAAGTGGGACCCATAGTTCTATGACCTCGTGTTTTCAAATTTGAACATTCTCCCTAATGAAGCTTAGTTCAAAAGATGATATATATTCACATCATCATAACTAATACACAGATTACACCATTGGTGGCAAGGGATAATATTTTAAGCTTGATCTAATTTGATTAAGTTCAAGTTGAATGGCTTTCTGACGACACTCACGTTTGAGGGCCTAGTTTGAAGTTCGGTCTGAGTAGCCTAAACTTCTTTCTCAAAACAATATTATTTTGGTATAATTTCTCAAAATGATATTATTTTAATATTTAAAATTTTTAAAAAGTCAAGATTACTGCCTTTTAGGGGCCTTTTAGAGGGTACGTTCTAACCTTGGCATATTAACAAATGTAGCGAATGCCTTTAAGGATGCATTAAGTAACTTGCAGTTACACGCAATAAGATTAAAAAAGATGACATATATTCACCTTAGCACAATTGATTAAGAAGATTGGACATTCAACAACACTATAACTTATGTTAGATAGAAGAGTACCCCTTTAACTTCGATATGTGAACAAATGTTCCTAATGCCTTTGAGGATGCGTCAACTAAATTGTAGTTTCATATGAATTCATAATAAAAACATACTCTAGACGCCTTCCCTGCGCTAAGTTAGACATATCAAGCTTAGGGCTTTTATAAGGAATATGTTCGTATGTAATAATCAACATTTGATTGTTTTTTGCCAACCTTAAAACAATAATGTTCTATGACTCCTTTTTGCATCTCTTCTTAGTTAAGACATGGATTTATGTTTTCTTTCTATAAACACCTTAAAGGTAAAGATATAATATTTAGACCGATTTTTAAAATTAAGTGGAAGAGGTTCTATAAAGCTTATAATTATTGCTTTATTCCAATCTTTTTTGTTAAGATATTCTATTCTATTTTTGGCATTATTTGTATTTTAATTCATTTGGGAGATCTTTTGTAAAAAAGAAGTTGATTTGGTATAGGATTATATTATTAGGAAGTTAATTTGATATAGGATTATACTATCTTAGAATATGTAGAATTTTGAAAGTTAAGATATTCGTGGATGGAAGGAATCCTAAAAGAATAAAGAATCCTAAAGGAAGAAAGACTTGTTGTATAGAAATAAGCAATCTATGGTGTGAAAACATCTGTTGACTTTTAGATGTTGTGTTTGGGGTGCTTTTAGATATCAATTACAAATTTCTACTAGAATATTTTTGTTTGAAGACTCTCCATAGTTATGTTTTAATATTACTGCACGCATAGGATTGTGTTCATTGACTCAAATGAGTGTTGTTTCTTTTATTCTTGGTTTAATCACTTCATATATTCTTTGTTTGTTTCATTCTGCATGAGTTGGTTGTGGTATTGGGTGTAAGATACTTTCACGGGGTGAGTACAAGTGGATAGCCTCAAGGAGTAAGTGGTGTCTTCTCTATAATAGCCTTGTTAAGTTGATCGAGTCTTATAATTTATATCCCTCAATTACCGCAAGTGCACGGGTCGTGAATTATAATAATTGAAGGGTCAATCCCATGAGGACGGTGAACTATTCAAATTCTAGGGTGTCTAAGGCTCAAAGAAATAACAGGAATATAAACACAAGAATTTGATTGCAGGAATTTAACTCAAGAAATTAATATAAAACAATAATTGAAATTGAGTAAAACAAAGGGTCACTATGGAAATTAATCAAAAGAAATTACCAAGTTATAAGAGAGGGGATTCCACCTATTTAATACTAACCTAGCCAATTATGTGTTATCGAGGTGTCAGTTCTAAACTATTGTAGGGGGAATTATTTTCACTCAATTATAATCTTGCTCCTTAATCATTAACCCTAATTAAATTATAGAATTTACAATCTCTTAATTAACAAACGTCCCATAATTAAAATTAGATCAGAAGCTCTCTACTAAAATATTTGGTCTCACACGAGATCTTTCTCTGCTCAAAAACTAATATCATTAACTATGTGATCTATTAGATAACCTAACTCTCGTTAACCCAATCCAATCATTTTTATTCGGGTCACCATCTCAGTTTGTTAACAAAATATGCAAAAATCGAAGTTAATCACAACACCCAATCGACTATATTGACATTAAATTATTAAAATCCCAAAGGAATGGTTAGAACATTGTCAATGATCCAAAACCCATCATTATAGAACCCATTTCAATATTATACATTAGATGAAGAAAAATGAAATAGAAAGGAAATAGAACTTGCATCAGACAATCCAGGAAGATAATAGCATAGGGAGACCATCTAATCTAAGAAGCAGCAGTGTCAAACATGTTTCTTCTTCATCTTCTTCTTCCCTCTCTCTCTTCTTTTCTCTCTCTCTCCCTTGAACTTTCCAAAAGTGGCAAAATGTAGAAGCACCACTAGGGTTACATCATTAAGTTTTATATATTATTTCCAATTAGGGAAACCTAAGGTCTTTTTCGAGTTCGAAAGGTTTGAAAAATCTCTCAAAAACTCATATCAGGACTAATGTCTGCATATTTGTCACATAGGCCACGTCGTGGTCTTTAGTGGCACGATTGTGGCTGGGAGTTTTTGCTTCAATCACGATAGTGGCTCCCTTCACCACTATCATTAATGCTAACCTAGCCAATTATATGTTAACGGGGCTTCGGTTCTGGACTATCATAGGGGGAATTACTTTCTCTTAAGTTATAATCCTACGCCCTAAACCATTAACCCTAATTTAATTATGGAATTTGCAATCTCTCAATTATCAATGACCTATAATTAAAATTAGATTGGAAGCTTCGTACAAAACTAGTAGGTCTCACACGGTATCTCTCTCTGCATAAAAATCGGTATGATTAACTACATGATCTATTGGATCACCTAACTCTTGTTAACCTAATCCAATCATTTTTATCTGGCTCACCCTCTTGGTTGGTTACCTAAATATGCAAAAATTGAAGCTAATCACAACATGCAATCAATAAAACATAAAATCGACTATATTGACATTAAATCAAAGTAAAATTTTGAAGGAAGAGTTAGAACATCATCAATAATTCAAAATCCATCATCATACAATCCTTTTCAATCTTATACAATAAATGAACAAAAATGAATTGGAAAGAAAATAAAACTTAGATTGGACAATCCAAGAAGGCAGCAGCATCGGGAGATCGCTAAATCCAAGAAGCAGTAGCATCGAGACCCGTTATTTCTTCCTCTTCTTCTTCTCTCTCTCTCTTTTATTTTCTCTCTCTCTTGAACTTTCTAAAAGTGGCAGAATGTAGAAGCTCCACTAAGGTTACATCATTAAGTATTATGTAGTATTTCTAATTAGGGCAACCCTAGGGTCTTTTCCAGGTCCAAAAGGTTAGAAAAATCTCTTAAAAACTCAAGTCGGGATTGTTATCTACATATCTGTCAATCGTGGCTCCCTGTACCAGCTTTTGCCATAATCGTGGCTTATTCCCCACGATCGTGGCTCCTTGATCTTGCTTTTGTGTCATGATCGTGACATATTTGTTGTGATCGTGGCCCTGGGTTATTTTCTGAGTCTGCTCTGAATCTCCTCTAATTGCCCTAAAACACTAAAAACACATCAAAGCACCTCATAAATATAAAAGTGAAGCTCATCATCATGTTCCAACTCATAAAACACTTAAAACACAAATATTTACTAACTAACACAATTATAGCCTAAACATGCACTAAACAATCAAATTAACAACTAAACACACACTAAACTACACATAAAAGCACAATGCAATCTACACTTATCATAAGTTTATTATACTACTATAAAAGTTGACTAATCTGGGTGAGAGCCTCATAGATGTAGCCCATGCGTGCCAAACTATGTTAACAAATTTCTTGCATTCTGTGTTTGTGATTTATTTACTGCACGCTTAATTTGTTTGCTTGAAAAAGAATTATGAAAATTGTAGTTACTTGTCTAGTTGCTTTATGAGAATCAACTATAAATTTTAGTTAGAAGTAACCATGACATAATAGAAAATTTTCAAAACTTTGACCTTTGATTTTTGCAATTGGTATCGGAGCTTGGTTCACCTAATCAAAACTTGGTGTGTTAAGTTAATGTAGATTAATGTTCTGCACTCATGGCTACTAGTGAAAAGGCATCAATCATTAGGCCATAGTTACTATATGGCTTTAACTATCCTACTGGGAAGTCGAGAATGGAAGTGTTTTTTAAAGCACAAGGGACTAAAGCTTGGACTTTTATGTTGAAAGCCTAAACTTATCCTATGACAACAAATAAAAAGAATGAAGCGGTACCTAAAGATCTATCTGAGTGGACAAGAGCTAAAGAAGAGAGAGCGCTTGGTAAATCTATAGCAATACTTGTAATTTTTAGTGTTGTAGATGAAGGACTTTTTAATATGATATTAACGTGTGAATTAACAAAAGAAGCTTGGGATACATTATAAATCATATATGAAGGATCACAATTGGTGATATCATCAAAACTTCAAATATTGGCTACTAGATTTAAAGAGTTTAAAATGGAGGAAAGTGAAACTAATGGAGACTTTCATAAGTAGTTCTGTGATATTGCCAATCAAGCACATCAACTTGGTAAGAAGTACTCAGATATGGAACTTGTTAAGAAAACCTTAAGATTGTTGCCTCCTAGATTCATATTAAAGTTTGCGGCTATTAAAGAAGCTCATGACATTAATAAGTTATCTTTGGATAATGTAATTGGAATTCTCACAAACTTTGAGCTGAACTTGTTAAAAGATAAGCGTGAGAAGAATAAGGATTGGTGCTTCAAGTTGAAGTTGCTAAAACTGTGTATGATTCAGGAGATGATTCCGATGAAAATGTAGATCTAGGCTTATGCAAGCAAAGTGTGCAAACACTCTTAAAAGGAGAAAAGGGAAGTGTTACACCAACACTTGGAATGAAAACGAATTTAAAAGTGAGTATGGCATTAAAAAAGAAATTATGAACAATTATGCTATGTTTGTTGCCTTATATGAAAAAAGTCTAGTTGCTTGCTTAAACTAAAGATGAATATTAAGATGTTTCTGTATTAAACTTTAAATCTAATAATGACAACAATGATAATGACTTAGAATTTAAAATGGAAGATATCTATAAGGCCTATGAACTAATGTATAGCAAATAAATGAATACGTGAAAACAAATGAGAAGTTAAAAAGGAAGAATTCTACCATGAAACATATTAGTCATGATCTACAGATGAATTTATTATCAAAAAATAATGAACTTCATAAAACTAAGGCAAAGCTAATTAATACAGAGAAAGGAATAAGAATGTTGAATGGCAGTATAAAGAAGCTAGACGAACTGTTGGTAACTGGCAAAAATAAAGGGGATTTTTAAGCTGATGGATATAAAGGTGACTGCTCTTAGCTGAATAATGAGCAAAATGGTGAAGTTATATTTCTCAAAGAAGCAAGAAGAAATTTCAAAAAGAAGTAGAAAATTTGTGCCTACATGTCACTTTGATGATGTAAAAGATCATATAAGGCCAAATTTCTACAAGCTGCGACAAATGTTATTCCATAATACTCAAAACAAAAAATCCAGACATTCTTGGAAGAACTTTCAGTAACAAAGATTACCAAAGTAGATTTAGGCTAGAAAGAGGCAATCATAAGCACTTGTAGCTTTTACAATGAATGGTACTTTAATAGTGGGTGCTCAAGGCATATAACAAGTGAAAGAAGCTATTTGATGAATTATCAAAGTTGTATAGACGGTCATGTTACATTTGGTGATGGAAAGAAAGTAACAGTGATTGGTTGAGGAACTTTTTGTGTGGATGGATTGCCTTATTTTGAAAATCTGCTTCAAGTAGATGGTTTAAAAGCTAACTTGGTAAGTATTAATCAGCTTTGTGATGATGAGTTGTTAGTAAAGTTCATCGATTATGAATGCAAGGTGTTAAACTAATAAAGAGTTTGTATATTAAGCAGAAGAAGATCGATGGATAATTGCTACATATTGTAGGTTATTACTTCCCACAATCTAGCCATTTTTGATGGTATGACTCTATGGCATCAAAAGCTTGGCCACGCAAATTATGACCTCATTAGTAAGCAAATCAGAAGCAGTAAGAGGCTTACCTATGATGAACAGAGATGACAAGACTATTTGTAGCACTTATCAAATGGGAAAACAGATGAGAGTACCACATAAGAAGGTAAGAAATGTTACAACTTATCGAGTATTGAAATTGATTCATATGGATTTGATAATCCCAACACAGCATGGTAGTATTAGAGGGATGAAGTATTTCTTGACATGTGATGATGACTACTCAAGATATACTTGGATAACTTTCTTAAAAGAAAAATTAGATGCTTTTGGAGCGTTTAGAAACTTATGTGTGCAGATTACAAGTCAGAAAAACATGGCAGTTTTTCATTTTAGTCAAGAGCTAGTGGAGACTAAAGTTGCAGCTCTTTCTTATGTAACCACTGAGAAGCAACTGGTTGATATTTTTTACCAAACCTTTTGACTCTATAAGGTTTGAACTTGTTCTTTAGGCACTAGGACTTTGTGCTTTACAAATTTAAAACTTATTAAACTACCAAAAAGAAGGGAATTTGGCGGAAACGGGGAAAAGATATTTTTACACTTTTTTCCTTTTCTCCAATGTAGCCTCTGTCATCTACTTGTTTGGTTTCTTCCTGTGATCACTAGCTTTTTTTGGCATTGATTAGTCCCAGGGGGCCGATAGGAACTTGCTAGTATTTACAGTTTTATTTGTGACAGTTGACAACTTTAACTTTGAATTTCATTTTTTGATATCTTTTATCATGATTGTTTATTTTATGGAGAGTTTCCATTTCCCTTGTTCAGTGGGAGATTTTGATGTGACAATAATGCCAAAAGGGAAAGATTATTAAGATATTATATTATACTATTGACAAAATTTGTATTTAATTTATTTAGGATATCTTTTATAAAAAGGAAGTTGATTTAGTAGAGGATTCTACTATAAGGAAATTGATTTGGTACAGTATTTTACTATCTTGAAATATGTAGAATTTTGGAAGTTAAGATATTCGTGGAAGGAAGGAATCCTAAAAAAATAAGCAATCCTAAAGGAGGAAGGACTTGTATATCAATAAGCAATCTATGGTGTGAAAAAAATCTATCGACTTTTGACTGCTGTGTTTAGGGTGCTTTCAGAGATCCATTACAAAGTCTCCATGATTATGCTTTAATGTTATTGCATACATAGGAGAGTGTTGATTGACTCAAGTGAGTGTTTTTTTCTTTATTCTTAATTTAATCACTTAAGATATTCTTTTCTTTATTTCATTCTTTGTTTTAAAATCCTCTATTGAGATTACCATGAGTTGGTCATGCTATTAGGTGTGAGATACTTTCACAGTGGTGAGTAAAAGTGGATAGCTTCAAGAAGTGAGTGGTGTTAACTCCGTAATAGCCTTTTATAAGTCTATTGTACTACCATAAAAGTTGCTTAATTTAGGTGAGGGCTTCGCAGACATAGATCGTGTGTACCAAACTGCGTTAACAAATTTCTTTCATTCTATGTTTATCATTTATTTGGTGCATGCTTAATTTGTTTGCTTACAAAAGAATTTTAGAAATTGCAATCACTTGCCCAGTTGTTGTATGAGAATCAACTGTAAATTTTAATTAGAAGCAACCGTGACAAAACAAAAATTTTGCGAAACTATCGAGCTTAGGGCTTTTTTGAGAATTATGTCCATCTGTAATAATCAACATTTGATTTTCTTTTTGCCAACCTTAAAACAATAATGTTACATGACTACTTTTTGCATCTCTTCTTAGTTAAAACCTTGATTTATGTTTTCTTTCCATAAACACCTTAAAGGTAAAGATATAATATTTAGACTCATTTTTAAAACTGAGTGGATGAGGTTCTACAAAGCTTATAATTATAGGTTTATTCCCATGTTTTTATTCAGTGATATCATCATTTGAGAATTCATAAAAAGTTAGAAAATGAACCATAATCAAATCACATGAACAATGATTTTTTTAATAATTTCTTGATGAATTTCTTTAATTAAAGAACTTGACAAAGAGTAATCACAAATAAAATGATTTTGAAATCCTATAGAACTTTTCTTTTGGAGTTGTCAATCATGAACTGTTCAAATGTTTAGCCTATAATAGTATCCATAAAGCAGAGAAAAGAAAACTCTGAGTTAGAGAAGAAAAAGGTAAGAGTATTAGCCTATTGATGTCTTTTTTCCATTTTATAGAAAAAGAGTATACTAACTCTTTCTAATTTAAATTAAATTAATAATTAAAATTAAAATCTATCTTAATTAAAATTAAATTTTAATATCTCATATTTGATCATTAGAGTTTTTAAAACTTTGAAACTAAATCCAACTTAATTTAAATTAATTATTCTCTCTTTAATTGCACTTTATATGTAACATATTAAGTCCTTAATATGTTAGTAATAATTATAAATTATAATTTAAATTCGTAATTATAACTAAATAAATCTAAAAAAATTTTAATTTATCTTTAATTCCCTAATTAAACAATTTATAAACATAGATTAAGATTAATGTATAGAAATATGTCATGACCACCTAAATATTAGGAATTTCAAAGTATTTTTGTAACATCCCGGTCCCACCTAACGGGTCGGATCAGGGAAACGGGTCTATGAGAAGACCAATGAGAGAAGTAAGGA
>JANQBM010815232.1:0-14155 GCA_025594535.1 Erythroxylum domingense | reverse complement strand
AAAATGGAAAGGGTTGTAAATGAAACTGACTTTTGAGTGCAATTATCATATGTATGTGATTGAAAAAGTTTATGATTAAAAAGGGCTCGAATTGATTATTTATTTTCTGCAAAAGTGCGCATTATTCCAAAAAGAACTTTGTAATAAGATTTGACTGATAGAGTGTTCTAGCATTCAACCCTTACGTGGCACGGACTCGAATATCACCCATCGATGTTGGGTTTGGGTCTTGCGGGAATGGGGTGCTACATTAGTAGGATTACTAAAAAGGGCTATTAGTTGAACGAGGCCTTGCCTCTTCTAAGATAAGCGATATGATGGGTATAACCTACCTACCCATTTAGCCCATTGGTTTACATTCTTAGGCTAGGTTTTAGAGATTCAAGATCTTGGAACAAAGCAAATTCTAGGGGGAAATTTTACTTACTCAATTCTTTTAAATTATAAAGCGATGGATGAGAAGCATTCATAGGCAGGGGAGTCTCAATAGTAAAAGGAAGGCAATATTCTTGATCTAAGCGAGTACAACCTTCATTAGTGCTAAAAATAGGAATTTAATTGTTAGAATTGACAGGTTAAAATGAACATTAAAGCTTAAGAATTCTTTACTAATTCTTATGAAGGATGAAATGGTACCATTTCAAGTTTAACAGCTTGTAAAAGAAATGGCAACAAAAAAATCGTAAGGATTTTTGGAAATATGATAGAACTAGACACATATGTCAATGGTGTTTAGCTCAACAGAGTATGATGAGGAGGAGGAAGCTGCATGGAAAAAAGAATCCACAATCGCAGAAGTCACAAGAGAAGAATATAGGAGTGAAAAAGGAATAAAAGTCTTTTTCAAAGCTAAACTAAAAAGTGAAGAACTAACAAAAAGCATTTATTGTGTAGAAATGGTTGAATCCTAAGGGAATAATAAAAGGTGAGAACTTAAAGAGATTTACTACGTTTTGGAATGGATAAGAATTTCAAATTTGAAAATAATCTAATGCAATATTTGGCCCAAAAAAGAAAAGGGCATAAATTTAGAAGCCCTAGAATTCATTTGGCAAAAGAATTCATTCATATGAGAATCAATTGAGAACTCCAAGATCTAAGATTCCAAACAGTTAATACATAATTTACATATGCTTTAAAAATAATGCGAGGTAGTTAGCTAAAATATAGGGAAGTGGGCTAGAAATTAAGTAGTTACAAGACGCAAAATTCCAAAACGTGGAAGTTAAGTAGATAATGGGGGTAGTTAGCTAAAATGTTGGGAAGTTGATAGCTATAGCATAAAACTTAAAATACTATAAATTCACCACCAACATAACTGGAGAAAAGAGCAATCAACACATTGAACTTACTACAAAAGACAACCTCAAGACAATATCTAGAAAGAAAAACAACTCTAAAAATACTTTGTTATTATTTTTCAGCTTTCTTTAGATTGTGTATTCATTTTATTTCCTCAAATTTCCTCTATAGTTAGAATTTTTCTCTGTTGCCTAAATCAAATCATTTCTTTTGCCAACACAGTTTAGAATTTTTGTAGCTTAGAACTCCACTCTCTAAGATTTCGATAGCCTATTTATTTTGTCGATAGAATTTAGGTACAAATTCTAAGAGAACTCCTCCCGGTAAATTGTAGTCTAAATTAACACCAAACACTTTCATAAAAAAATTTTAAAAATTGTTCATAAGGATTAAGTTTAATTTTCTACTTTAGACCTTACCAATAACACTTATAAAATTTTTTAAGAATGTTCAAATAGATAAACTCCACACTTTTAGACTTAGTTAAATAAAATTAAGATGTGATGGCTATAAAATGTATAATTTTTTAATTATATTAAAATTTTATATCTTCTCATTCAATAATTATAAAATTAATTAAATTAAAAATCAAAAATATTAATATCTAGTAATAAAAATAAATGACAATTAAGAGAATGAAATAAAACATGTTTTTGTTTTTAATTATTCTATGACAAATCTCATCCATATAGTTTTTTGTTGTAATTTTTATTACAAATTTCAACTAAATAATTTTTATTTTTAACAAAGAAAAAACAAAAAATAGGGAAAGAAATCCATAACAAGAAAACATAAATAGAAATAAACAACCCCTTAGTCTTTGTTGGTGTTGGTTATGTGAAATGTTTGAGATTAAAACAGGTATATTTGGAAAGTAAAGAACTTTCATAATCATTGTCATAAGTTTCTTGCTTTTTGTAAGGGATGCTGCATTTCAGTGACTTTTACACCATAAATTTATATACTCTAGTAAAACTATTTCATAATGGTTTTTATTAATATGCAGATGACAAATAAGAGCATGGTTATATTTACATATTTCTAATTATATATATGATTTCACCTAACCAAATCAGTTCTTGAAGTCATTAATCTTATTCGAATATCACTTTTTCCTTGTGCAATGTCAAGCTCCTTACCAGTTATGGCATAGAACTCTAGACTTCTATAACTTTTACACCTCTTTATTCCTCCTTTAGTGTAACTCTCCAATTTCCTTTAGTTCCTAAATCACCACAGGCTTGCATGTCTTAGCTGTAGATAGCTTTAACACCCTTATTCTCTCCTCTCCTTCCTATCCCTAACATCTTGTTAGGAGTTACTACACAAGGTTTTATTCCCTCTTCTTTAGCTTATTTTGTTTATACAATCACCTTTATGGTCCTAAGCCTTCTTTAAATCTTTTTGCTCTCTATAAGAACACACATTTCAAACCTACTTTAGATTTTTTAAACATCACTACGCTTTCATCTTCAGAAACCAAGCTCACTTGGTCTTAAGTTGTAGGAGATTAATCTCCTTTTGACAAGTTGAAATACCTACATTCTACCCCATTCAGTGGAAACATCATTGTTACACCATCTATTGAAATACGCAAGGTAGGTGTATCTAAATGGTATTTAACAATAGTTGACTTATTTTTGGATAAGAGAGCAGTTTATCCCACAATGTGGATATGGTAAAACAACTAAAAGAAAAATAGTTTAAAAAGTGTCCTTATCAATGAAGGTGATTTGTTCTTCTTCAATTTAACTGTGAAGACATTATACAAAAAATACTAGAAGTTAGCTACTAATACATCAATATCAAGCTTATTTTCTTGCAAAGATGGATATTATGGTTATATTTAGAAAGGTTGACGTTGAAACATATGGGTAAACTTCCATAATGTACCACTTAAATACTAGTCCACAAAAGGTATGATTTACCTAGCAAGTTCCCTTGATAAATATATTTGTTTGGATAAAATTGTTTCTCCTATGAAGAGGATTAACTATACTTTGAAATGATTGAAATCGAAATAATGAAAGAGTTACGTGATTTCATCACTATTATTAAATTAAATAAAGAAGATAACCTAAAAAAGCTAACATTATGTATAATGATAGATGCGTAATTGATCATATTTATACCTCATATTTGAAGCATTTTTACTTGATATATTATACTTTTATCATATATTTGGTAATTAATTCCCTCCAAGTGTGTGTATAGAGTATAGTTGCCTTCGTGGACTTAAACTAGAAGAATTCGGATGAAAACATCACATAAAATGATGCTTGTGAAGAATTGACGTAAAAAAATTCTTAGTCGTGCACCAGGCTATGCACATCTCCCAGGCTGTGTAGTTTTACAATTTTTAAAGAATTTGATGATATACAATATGATTCATAACCATCCATAAGACCATACATTAACCAAAACCCCAGAATTTCATATAAAAGAAAGTGAACAGAGACTTAAAGGGGGAGTAGACGGAGGGAGTTGATTCCAGATATGGAGGTCATTCTTAATAGGTGATTTTGATCTGGAGAAGTGGAAAACACAAAGAAATCATCTAAAGATCTATTGAAATATAAGATCAAACCACTACATCTAACAATATTTCATAAAAGACAATTAAGGAGACTTATAATTATGAACCCATTGTTTTCAATTATTTTTTCTTTCAGTGTATGTTTAATTTCATGTTCAATAATATGTAACTAAACATCTTATTAATGTATAGGTTAGATGAACTTTATGCTGTTACTTTAATATATTTTGATTCTTTTATTAATATAATTGTTTTGATTGATCTATTACAATTCGATTATGTGTTAATATATGTTCTAATAAACTTGGGAATATTAGATATGTTTGATTTCATAGATAGAGATTGAGAAATCCTATTGATGAATGGATCTTCTATAATTGTAAGGACTTGATTGCACCACCAGAGATTGGATGACATAACTCTACCAGATTAGGGTCAAACCTAATATAGGGATTCAAACATTGGTAAAGCAATCCTGTAAACTTTAACCAGAGTAATTTGGTTGAAAACCTTAGGATTAATTGTTAGTAGACTCAAGGTCAACCATTAGCATATCATAGGAATCTCCGTGGTTCAATAATCAATAAAACAATTGAGTAGCAAAAGATCAATTTGTTAACGGTTTAAGGAGATTCAAAACCTAATTACTAATTATTAATATTCGTAATTTTCTAAGTAAATTCTTAATTCTCTGCTCAATATCGGTTACTATCTTATTTTATTTGCTTTATTTTTATTTTATTTTATTAAAAATCCAAATCAATCCGTAGGCTAGATAATAGGAAAAAGATAATTACTAGTAATCACTGTCTTCGTGGAATCGACCTATACTTACTGGTACTAGCTACAATTACACTGTGCACTTGCTGTTAGTACAATATTGACTGACTCAAAATAACTTAAGCAAGTTTTTGGTGTCATTACTGGGGACAGTGATATTAGGAAAACCTCTATTTTATTACTCTATTCTTTTTTATTTTACTTTATTTTATTTTGTTTTATTTATGTTTCTATTTTTTAATTGAGCTTCTATATTTATTTCTTATTGTATTGTATTTGTGGCTTATTCATTTAACTATCTTTTGAATTTCTTCACTTAATCTTGAGTTGGTGGTTTATTGTAGGATTTATGATTCATTATTATAACCATAACACACAATTGAAGGATGGAGTAGACGACACTTTTATGGAAGCTAGGATATATTTCTGCAATCTTCAACATCACCATACGGGATAGAGAGGTGTTATGACATGTTTTTAGTGGCTTAACTGATATCTAGGCCATATTATAACATTGGTGGGAGTTATCATTACAATTATGAATGTCGAGCTTTAACACATATATGGGAGCGACTAAACATATACAA
This sequence comes from Erythroxylum domingense, assembly GCA_025594535.1. NCBI lineage: Eukaryota > Viridiplantae > Streptophyta > Magnoliopsida > Malpighiales > Erythroxylaceae > Erythroxylum > Erythroxylum domingense. Next base: position 8,950 of record JANQBM010815232.1, on the reverse strand, counting down.
TCAACCTTAAGGTGTGTTATATGTGAAAAACTACAATTCAGAATGAAGTAACTCTTACGCCTACGGATGGAACAATTACGCTCCAACTAGATATTTACAGCACCATGCACCTCCAGTTAACGAGCCAACTTTGGAAGATATAATGACTAATTTCATTCAAGAATCAATCATGAAGCATTAGAAAATAGAGGCTCGTATACAGAATTTGGTTAATCGAATGGATCAACTGGCGAAGATAATAACTGATAAGATGTAAGGGAGTTCGCTTAGTGCTACTGAAATAGACCTTACAGAATGTGAAACGGTAATCATCCTTATTAGAGAAAAAGAGTTCCCAGTAAAAGAAGAAGAGGAAGAGGAAGAGGAAGCAAATATTAGAGATAAATTAATGAAATGCATTATCAAACTTAAAGCTAGCTGACTTGAATTCAAAGAAAAGGTTTATTCACTTGAATATTTTTATCATAATACATAATACTATTTGAACCTATTAACGCTATAGAGTGAAGAAAATATGATGGTTGGCTTTATGGATGAAGAGACAATCCAAGAAGAGCTTCCCAAAGAAGCCTCCATCTAAGAAGGGAAAATAGGGGAGTGACAGAAGGTAATTGCAAAAGATGAGCTAGAAACCTTTGTCCATAAAGAAAAAGAAGAAGAGTGGATAAAGGTATTTGAGGAAGAACTAGCAGAGGAACAAAGTAAGGAAACTACTGATGAGGTGTTAGTGGTGACCTTAATTAGGAACCAAGTAAGGAAACTATTATTGAGGCGTTAATAGTGACCTTAATTATGAAAGGTTCCCACTTCCTTAAATACAAATTGTTTGAGTTAGCTGATGATTCAGGGAGTTTCATTATTCATCATTTTATTAACAAATTTTCATTTAAAATGACATTACTATAGTTAATTGGTTTTACTAATTTAATTCATTATCTCCTTTTGATCTTTCTGTAACATGTGCTTGTTTATAGGCTATGAAACTACTTTGTATAGAAAACGGTGGAAATAAGTCGTTAATTATTGATTCAGCATGAAGTTTAGCATAAAGGGTGTTACGTCAAGCTTAAACAAGTGTTGCATGGAAAGTAACTCATGAATTAGGAAAAGTTTTAGTTTAATTTCGTTTTGATTCTATTTCATGTGATTTTATTTTGTGTGATTTTATGTTATCTTTATTTCTTTTGTTCTTTTTATCCTTTTCTTTCATATTTTGGCAGCATATAGTTCATTATTGGATGGATTTCAAATTAAAAACTCAACACAATCAAGAAAGTAACAAAAAAAATCCTCACTTTTACTTGTACTTATATTGGGGACAACGTACAACTTTAAGTATGGGGATGAGTTTAATGAATTTTAACGATTTTTTTCAAGCTTATCAATTTTTAACAATTTTTTTGAGCTTATTATAAGATGAATGTTATTAACTGATATTATGAAGTTCTTAAAATATGTCCATCATTACTATGTTTCATTGTTGAATAATGATTGAATTATTATGCAAAAGTATGATGGTTAGAATAAAATTGCTTTTCTAAATCATATTTTTAGTAATCATTGAGATGATCAAGTTGAATGAAATTACATAATATTTACACACATATACACCTTTCGTTTTCATAAACTTTTGAGCCTGAGAGCATAATTTCACAAATTTTAAAATCTCTTATTATTCTTTCATGTGTGTTATCATTATATAGTACGATGATTCTAAAACTTGCTTTCATTATGCATATTAAGACCACATTTGCTAAATTAAAAACACTGATATGATGAAGACACTTAGATTCAACAACCTACTTTAGTCTATTTCATTGAAAGTTACCACACCTTTAAATTTACCTTTAGGAATAACCAAATTGAGCCTTAACCTTTTACGTTGCTATTAACCCAAATTGTTAACCTTTATCCTATTTTTTGTGAAGACTTTTTATTGTTTTGAACCTTGAAGGTTATTTACAATGTTTATTTATTGAGACTTGAAATTTTTGAAAGATCCAATATGTTTGTTATTATGGTACTAAATCTATGGTACTAAATGCTCAAAATTATTGTAAAAAAAGAAAAACAAAAATCGAGCATATTTATTAAAAAACAGAAAAGAATAAGTATATAATACCATTAGTTTTGCAATGAAAGGACCTATATATATTGTGAATAAGTTTCATTATAATGTTTTTTAGTAAATTTACCTCATTTAAAACCCCTTTTTATTATCCCAGTTATACCATACCTAAACCCTATTACAACCTATACAAAGACTTTTGATTTTTGTTTCTAGTTTATGCATAAGTGGTGGAGATGTGATTTTATTACAAGCCTATGGTAAAAATTTTACTATGTACTAGTTGAGAATTTTGATACTTTTCACCCTAAATACTTAAGTGCATAAAGTGAAATCTTGGTCATGGTGTGAAGATATATGTTTTTTATTTCAATGCAATTGTTGATGTGATTATTATTAATATTGCTTAGAAAAGTTAATTTTATTATAGCTTTACTCTAATTGTATATTAATTTGATTCAACAGGATATGATGATGTTTAGTATGAACTGAAAGATTGAGATTGATGATGGATTGACATTGTAAGATTTATAATTTTGATTGTAGTTTGCTTGAGGACAAGCAAAACCTTAAGTGTGGGGATGTTTCATAGATGAATAATTGATCATATTTACACCTCATATTTGATGGATTTTTTCTTAATATATTATAATATCATATATTTGGTACTTAATGCCTTCTAAGTTTGTATACAGAGTATAATTGCCTTCACGGACTTAAAGAAGAAGAATTTGGACAAAAACATAGTATAAAACGAAGATTCGATACACAAAAGTGATGTACAGTTGTGCATCACACCGTGCACATCTCCGAGGCTATGCAGCCATTCATCAGACCATGCATCGACCAAAACCCTAGAATTTTATATAAAAGGAAGTGAATAGAGACTTAAAGGGGGAGCAGATGGAAGGAGGTGATTCCAGACGTAAAGGTCATTCTCAAGGGGAGATTTTGATTCAGAGAAGTGAAAAACGTAAAAAAATCATTTAAAGATCCATCAAAATACAAAATCAAAACTTAACATCGTAAGAATATTTGATAGAAGACAACCAGGGAGATTTAGAATTATGAACCCATTGTTTCAATTCATTTTTCTCTCAGTGTATGTTTAATTTCATGTTTGATAATGTGTAACTAAACATCTTATTAACTTTTAGGTTAGATGAACCCTATGTTGATGCTTCAATATGTTTTGATTCTTTTATTAATACAATTGTTTTGATTGATCTATTGTGATTCGGTTACATGTTAATATATATTCTAAAAAACCCAGGAATATTATATCATAATTTGATTTCTTACAAAGAGATTGAGAAATCCTATTGATGAATAGATCTTCTGTAATTGGAAGGAGTTGATTGCAACTCTAGAGATAATATGACATAAATCTCCATATTAAGGTTAAACCTAATAGAGAGATTTACAAATCGGTAAAGCGATCATATAAACTTTAACTTAAATAATTCGGTTGCAAACTTTAGAATTAGTTGTTAGTAGACTCAAGGTCAGCTATTAGCATACCCTAGGAATCTCCACAGTCCAGTAATCAATAAAACAATTAAGTAATGAAAGATTAATCTATTAAGGGTTTAGAGGGATTCGAAACCTAAATACTAATTATTAATATCGGGAATTTTCTATGTGAATTCTTAATTCTTTGTTCAATATCATTACTAATCTTATTTTACTTGCTTTAGTTTTATTTTATTTTATTAAAAATAGAAAATCAATCTGTAGGCTAGATAATAGGAAAAAGGAATTAATAGTAATCATTGTCTTTGTAGGATTACGTACTTACCGTACTAGCTACAGCCACGCCATTCACTTGCAGCTATTACAATAATTACTAACTCAAAAAATAAGTAAATCATATAACCAGTAATGGAAGCCCTCCTTGAAAGATCAATAGAAACGGTGGAGACCTATTGGTAAAAAGATCTAAAAAGGAGATTATAATGAGATTATAGGGAGTAATAGCTCTAATGATCAACAAAAAGGAATTATAGTTAAAGATTTATCTCAATAACCCTCAGATTGATATATTTGCTAAGAAATAATAACAAAGATATAGTTAATAATATTTAAGCAATAACAACTACTTAGTAAGGAGGTTATAACTCAGTTGAACCTCAAAATTGAGATACCAAGGCCACTATTCTCCACTAATTGAACCTTACAATAACTTATTACAATTAGTGTTCAACAAGTCATGAATGATGATAGCATACCACCTTCCCTTAAACCTTACCAAGTTAAACCTTTAATTCTCCTGTTACTATCTTAGAGGATAGTTTTATAACCACCACAATCAAGAAGTCATGGAGATTAGTGGGTTAAAAGGGTTAGTTAAGCTGTCTTGGAGTTTTTATCTAAAGAAAATTTTCTCAAGGAGATTAGCAAAACTTTATTCCCTTATTTCTTCACCATATATATAAAGGCCCTAACCAGAATGATTACCAAGAGGGTTGAGCATAATGGGAACTTTAGTTACCACTTAAGTCAAAAAAAAACTCAAACTTTTTATTTTTCATTTGTAGATGCGCTTTTATATTTCAGCAAGGAAAACATATAATCAATCAATATTTTAATAAGCTCCCTCCATACCTTTATTAGTATTTTAAATTTAACAATCAACTATAATAAAAACAATAAATATGCATCTATAGGTCTATTTGAACTAGTCAAATAAATATTTTAGCTTATAAGAATTAAATTTTATTAGCCTACCTTGAGGTATCTTAGTATCCCTATTTCTACTACTAGAATCATCTTTATAAAATGCTAAACACTTTTTGATGCTATATATAAAAGGTTAGGGAATTATAAGACAATTTTCTTACCTTTGCAAAGAGATTACAATTAACCATTAAATGTTTAGTAACTAACACATCTACCTGAGTTCACATCTTTATCTTCAGCTGAAGTTAATCAAGGCCATTGAAAGAATTATTAAGAACTTCATATGGACTTTTTATGATAGAAATGACTTAACTAAAGATAAGATCAAATGGTTAGAGATATATTGGACAAAGAAAACAGTGATATAGGAATAAACTCATTCAAAACTAAGAATAAATTATTGTTTACAAAGAGGATGTGGAAGTTATTGACAGACAAAGATTCCCTTTCGGTTCAGGGGGTTCACATACTATTCTTAAAAGAGAAAAGCTTATAGATAACTAAAATCAAGAATTATACCTTATAGTTTTTAAAGTAAATAATGCATATAAAGAAAATTATAATTCCTAACATTGATAGCATCATAGGAAATGGAAATGAGTATATGGTTCTGGTTTGATAACTGGCACCCACTAAGTCCCTTTTACTTGCTCCCTAACTCTATGAAACTAATGACTAGCCTACCAAATTCTAGTAGAGTTTAAACTGTAATTAAGGACTAAAGAGAACACTTGAAGTTGGACTCCCTCGAGCACCTAAAGATTCTCTTTAATGATGAGTAGTTTACCATATTATAACCCAATATAAAGAATAAAGTTAAAGTTATATCTAAAGATTCACCAACAAAACTTGTATATAACTATTCATAAACAGTCTTTCAAAAATTACCAACACAAGTTGGTATGATTCCCCAGTAATCATCCAAAAGTAGCCTTCATTTTATGGTTAGCAATAAAGCGAAGGCTAAAAACCAAGGATAAATGCAACTTTATCTCCTCCATCAATCCAACTTTATTTCTTTGGAATTCATATAGAGACTCATATCCACTTATTCTTTAACTATCAATTTACATATTAGGTATGGTACAAGCTCCAATCCCTTGGCAATATGCACTTTAATGAAATTAATTGAATTAAAATAGTGGAATAGGTTCAAAAAAAGCATCATCAAACTAAAGGAGAAAACATCTTCTTCATCTTTCAGTTACTCTATTTACATCATTTAGAATGAAAAGAACAACATAATTTTAAGATTGAATAAATATATATAATTACTTATATTAAAGGCTACTCAACTAGAATAAAGAGATATTGCTAACTAAAGAAACAACCAATTTAATCAACAAATGTCTACAACTAGTTTTCATACCATTCATAAAGCAAGCATATTTCATATAAGGCCTGCCATCTCACCACCAAATGTGTAGGAGATGTATCAGCCATGCTTAAATTTTTCAAGGGAAGTTTCACTTACTGTTTTTATTAATCTTTACTTTTGTTGAAATTGTTGAGTACTGACTTTGATACATTGAGGATAATGCTTGAAATAAGTATATATGCGGGAGGGTAGTTTAGTGTTTTAACTTTTTCTTATAATTTGCTCTTGTTTTATATATTCTTTTATGATTTGGCTAAATTTTTATTAAGCTTTCTTTAGTTTTTGATTATCAACTTATCCCTTTAGAGGTCTCAATTATTTTAAAATTTGTCTTAAAATTATTCAATTTTCCATGAATAATTAATTTAGATTGAAATTTAATAGGGAAATTAGCATGACTAAATCATCACCTACTAAACATTGAGAAATTATCTTTTATGATTGATTTAGATTAAAAATGCAAAAGGATCCAATACATATTAACTGACATTATAAGATTTTGAGCCTTTAAGCATTCATTATTTTACACTCCATTTTCTAAATTGAGTGATTCTCATATAATTTTATTGTTTTAGAACTTGTTTTGTTATATTTATTGAAGCTATATTGTTAGACTAGATGCATCTAAATGGTAAGGGCATGTCGATTAACCATTTTGAATTTTTCAATATTCCACCTAGATTATATCCTTCCCTACTAGAAAAGATATGTCCAAATCTAATAAAAAGGTGACAAGAAGGAAATTATTGACAACTCTTATAAGGTTAAGATAAACATTCCTTTAATTAATTCAATAAAACAAGTACCTTGCTATACAAATTTTCTGAAATAACTATACACCAATAATGGTAAATTGAAAGTTAATGAAAAGGTGAGTATAAAGGAGAATGTGTTAGCAATTTCCTAAAGGAAATTACCATTAAATACAAAGATCCAGGTACATTCACTATCCCAGTATGATTGTAAATGTTAAATTTAATAAAGCCATGTGTGGTTTGTGTGTTTCAATTACTTTTTTCCTTTTTTTATTTACAAATCTTTGAACTTCAGTCCACTAAAAGAGATAGGTGTGGTCACCCAACTTATTGATAGATCACTGTGTACCTTATATGGGCCTTAAAGGATATTTTAGTGTAAATTAATGAATTGGTTTTTCTTTCTTTTATATGCCTTCCTTGAATGAAGGTAATTCTTCTAAATCTATATATTTTTTTGCAAGGAAGGTCATTCCTCAAGACATCTAGAATGAAGATTAATGTGCATAGTGGTGCACTAAGCATAGAATTTGATGGAGAAATCATTAAATTTAATATATATAATGACATAAGATACCCATGTGATGTATCATCTATCTCTATTATATATGTTCTTGTTCCTTCACTACAGGAGCTGATTATGTTAAATGATGAGAACAATCTAAGGATCACACTTGGGAACAACCTCATGATGAAATTTTTATAGAATTTTGAGAAAGATTTTATTATTCACTTTGATATTCAAGATGTAATCTTTAAGCTAAAACCACTTAAACATGTAAGTTATGTTGTTGTCAACATTGAATTAGTATAATCTCATGAAAAACTTCTTCCTTCTATTTTACTGGCACAAAAATTGGAATTGAAACCTTTGCTCAGTCATTTAAAGTATGTTTTTTAGAGATAGTGAAACCTTTTATGTGATAATCTCAAACAAATGTATGATTTTAGAGGAGAAAAAGTTAAATGGTATTCTTAGAAAATGTAATGAGGCTATAGGTTGGACTGTATTTGATATTTAAAAGATTAATTCCATCCACTTATATGTATAGAATATTAATGGAAGGAGGCCGAAAAACTTTGAGAGACACTTAGTGCAAATTAAGTCTACGCATGATAGAAGTCGAGAAAAAAGAGATTTGGAAACTTTTTAATGCAAGTATGATCCACCTAATCTTTGATAGGAAATGGGTAACTCCTATTCATTTCATTCCAAAGAAATCAAGTATAAATGTGATTAAGGATGATAATGGTGAGATAATTCCCACTCGTGTTCAAAATGGATAAAAGGTTTGTATAAATTATAGGAAGTAAAATGTTGCAACTACAAAAGAACATTTTCTACTTCCATTTATAGATCAAATGTTAGAATGTTTGGCTAGTTGCTCTCAATTTTGTTAAATTGATGGTTATTCAGGTTTATATGCCTATTTGGTACTTTTTCTCATTATCAAATATCATTTAGACTTTGTAATGCACCTTCCATCTTCCAAATATGTATGGTATCTTATTGGATTTTTTGGACTGATTTATTAAAGTATTCATAGATGATTTCACTATCTATGGTGGTTCTTTTAATGAATTTTTGGCTAATTTAACCAAGGTACATGAAAGATGTATAGAGAAAAACCTTGCTCTTAATTATGTAAAATGCCACTTCATGGATAATTAAGGTATTATTTTAGGATATATTGTAACCCCTAGAAGTACAACAACAACACCCAGTATGAATCCTGCTAATATGCAGGATTTGGGGAGGTTTAATGAAACGTAGACTTTCCCCTAACTAGTAGACCCACTTGAAAAGAAAGAAAGTAAGAGAGAGAGGGAGTGATAGAGAGAGCTAGAGAGAGAAAACAATAAAAGGAGGAGGAGGAGGAGGAGGAGTCATAGTAGTCATAGTAGTCGTAGTAGTAGTAGTAGTAGGAGGAGGAGGAGGAGGAGGAGGAGTAGTAAGAGTAGTAGAAGTAGTAGGCGTAGGAGTAGTAGCAGCAGGAGTAGTAGTAGGAGGAGGAGGAGGAGGAGGAGTAGTAGTAGTGGTAGTAATAGTAGTAGTGGTAGTAGTAGTAG
>JANQBM010814051.1:0-14170 GCA_025594535.1 Erythroxylum domingense | reverse complement strand
TTAATATAGTGACATACCAAGATTGCCCTTATTCCTTCTTAAGACATTAATTTCACTAACTAATGAAATAAAATCAATGTTGAAATAAATAATTAAATCCAATAATAATTCTATCATAACTTTATAATTAATGCTAAGGCAAAAATTCAACAGCAACCCACCAACTCGGCTATCCACTTTGGGTTCCTCATATCGGACGACACGAATACCCAACTCTTTTGCATATTCATTTCCATCCTTGACCACCCCAAAAAAGTAGCCAGCCCATTCATTAAAATCGAAATAACCTATGGTTCAGTCTTACACAAAAGAATCACGTCATTCGCATATAGTAAATGGGTCAAATTTATCTCCCTACATCTATAATGATACTGGAACAGAGCATTACAATCCACCAACTTCGTGATTAAGCAAGATAACCCCTCTATTGCTACAGTGAATAGGTAAGGGGAAAGAGGGTCCCCTTACCTAATCCTCCTAGTATTAGTGAAAGGCTGAGTAGGAATACCATTGCCTAATACACTCATCGAGGTCATCTGGATGCATTGTTGTAGCCACATCCTAAATCTCATAGGTATTCCGATAACTTCTATACATTCACTCAAAAAATCCTATCTAACTTTGTTATATGCTTTGAATTAGTCAATCTTCAATGCACAACTCTTAAACTTTTTCCCAGTGTGATACTCCCCCAACAATTCTTGTAATAGCAGAATATTATCCCTAATGTTTCTAGATGGAAGAAAAGCTCCTTGTGTGTTCGAAACCACCTTAGCCAATTCCCTTTTTAATCTTTCAGCCAATAAACTTGTAATTATCTTGTATACCGTTGAGCAACATGAAATAAGGCGGTAATTCAAAATCCTCTCTAGTCTATTCATCTTCGGGATAAGACAAACATATACGTGATTAATCTCCTTCAACATCGAACCAGAAGAAAAAAATTCAAGTACTGCCTCTGTGACAAGTGCTGCCTCCGTGACAAGTGTTCCTGTAATGTCCCATGTCTTTTGGAAAAATCCCATAAAAAAACCCATCGGGTCCTGGTACTTTAGAGTTGTATAACATAAAAACTATTTCCTTCACTTGTTGAGCCATGAAAGAAGCATTGAGCATCTCAAGAATTTCAGGGCTAGGGTAAATAACTCATCACACTCTTAACCCCAAACCCAGTCCGCTAATTTTTCGGTCTCCTCATTAACTTCATGTAAAATTTGAGGATGTGTGCTGCTAACTCTGGTTGAGTATTAATCTTGTGGCTCACCTCATCCCTCAACTCTGTGATTGTATTTCTATTCCTCCTATCTAGTACTGAAGTTTGAAAAAATCTAGTATTGATGTCCCCTTCGGTGAGCCAAATTTATCTAGCTTTTTACCATATTATGTCCTTTTGTAGCTCAAGTGCCTTTTGAAACTGCTTCATATAATTCTCATCCCGTATTCTCAGGTTATCGTTGTGTGGATCTGCATAATAAAGTTTTTGAGTCTCCTTCAAAGACTTACCTAGTGCTTCAACATCTCTTTTTCTATCTTTGTTAAACTCTTTGATTGCCCTCTTTGCTAACCTTAATTTCTGCATGAGCTGAAACTCCTTATGACTAGTAATATTTGTATTCCAAACATGCTGAAGCATGTCCATATCCCTTCTATTTTTATTAATCTATTGAATAATTGGAACGATGCCCCTACCTTGAATCCACCACAAATATGTTGAACTAAAATAGAAGCATGTTCAGAAAATAAAGGTTCTCCGAACATTACCGAAGCCATTGGGTGAGAACTAAGACAAAGATGATTCACCAATGATCTATCAAGTTTTTTCCTCATAAAATTCTGCCCCTTTTGCTTATTCTCCCAAGTGAACACTCTTCCCAACCCACGAAGATCAACTAATTCAGTGTTATGAAGCAACTGAGTGAGTTCGGTACCAGAACTTGAATGAAAGCTAGCCCCTCCTTCCACTTCATCAAAACTGAGATAGCAATTGAAGTCCCCTAATACCAACCAAAGTGATTGCATACTCCCATATAACTCAGTTAACTCTTCCCATAACACAGCCCTTTGAAATGCAAAATTTCAAGCATACACAATTGTGACCTCTAATTTCACCTGCCCTATTACCTAACAGTGTAGATGAATAAATTGGTCTCCCAGTTTCACAACTTCAACCTCTACCGTATCAGTATCATACCAACATATAATTATGCCATTGTAGTGCAGATTATGATTAGAGAGGCATTCCCACTTGGACCCCAACAGAGCCTTCACCTTTGGGACAGCCCCAGCCTTTATTTTGTTTCTAGAAGCCCTACCAAAAAAGGTTTATTTTCAGCCACTACTTCTTTCACCATCTATTGTTTGAGTGGATCATTAAGTCCCCTAGTGTTCCATACTAGGATCGTCATTAAAAAAGACACTCCGGGGATATGATCCCCTTGTGTTTCTTCTTTTTAGCTTTCTTTTTGCCCATAGACTTGCTCCTAACTCTTACCAAAACTTGCCTAATCTCCCTTACTTCAAGATCTGATTCTGCATCCTTATCCATATAAATACTAGGCTCATTTTCCTTCATTGAAATAGGTTCCACAATATTGGGCATATGACTGTTATTGCCTGTCCTATTATTGGTTGATGTACCATCCCCCTTATGTATCTGGTTAGAAATAACTTTTGTAAGCCTTGACTTGTCTGAACTCTCTCTAGTCCCACCTCTGCCGAACTCAACATGCTGACCTTTCTCTTATTCCACATTTCCTAAGTACTCTGTAACATCAGAAGTACCCTTATCTCGCAAACTGTCTAGAGGCCTTTCATTACCGATAATACCATCACCTTGAGCTTGTTGAAAAATATTAACTTCAACATGTTCCTTTGTTGGTGACCCAACAACTGTCAACCCTGCACCTTGTCCTTCCTGCAACTTATCCATCTCTGCATCTTTATTCTTTCCTTTTTTAGCATGCTCTTGACTCACCAAGTCTTCTTGCCACCCAGAGTTGAGTATAAAACCTATAGCAACCCACTTCTGTCGAATAGAGACCGGTTTCCAAGGATAAGAGATGGTAATCTCGTCTCGAACGATCTCACCTGTCTCACTTAATCGAAGGATTGGCATCTTTTCAGGGAGAGAAGCATTCTTCAAAAACTCAATGCAAATCTTTGCATACCCAATTCTGTCCATTGTCGCAGTTTGGGAGTCCATGCAGAAAGGTTTGCCCAACGCACTGGCTAGGTGGCTCAACCCCTCCACCATCTAACATTCCATCGGAAGCCTATGGAACTGTACCCATACAGGAATTGTATCAATTAAGCCTTTGTCAACACCCATTCTCGGTTTCCACTATTGAATAAATAATGGCTGATCCCCAATATGCCAAGGACCTTGCTCTATAATCTTAGACAAGTTCGAATGCTCAGAAAATTTAAACAACATCGTCCCATCCTCCCTAAGCATTAATTTCTCTAGTCCCCGCTTACCTCATCTAGCCTTAGCCTATACATTCACCCCCGGAAAAGCCATTCTTTTCGACCAAAAGAACCAGGGCACTTGACTATGCTCGAGCTCCAGCTTAGAGCAATTCCAGAGGAGGTGAGAAAATCCCATCTTGAATCACATTTGGATAATACTTCAGCTTACCTTTATTGTTTTGAGGTCTAACTATGTTTCTCCAAGCTCCTTCAGTTTGCATCTAGCTTTGAATCTGTTCACTAACGCCTTACGAACTAGCAAGATCCACCACTTCTTTTCCTTTGTTCTGTCGGGAAAGAGGTGGAAAATCCTCCTTCAACGATGACGGTTCCCCCATTGGTGAGGGATTCACCAGCGTGGAGGAGATCTTCTCCAGTCGCAAATCAACATTAAAAGACCAGAGAACCCTTCACCTAGAAGCTAATCGTTGCAAAGAAGGAAAGGACAGGGAAAGGCATGAATGGTATTTCAGAATTGTTCTCTCTTTTCATATAGATCATTTGGAAATAACCTCTCTTTTAGTTATGAATAAGGCTGAATACTACTAGACCTTCCTAGTCTCTACATATTAACGAGATTCATATTGAGTGTTGTTATTAGTATTGTAATATCTTTTTAATTAAAATTGGAATTCTTCTAGTAGGTAGAGACAATCATATTTTAAATTACTTAATTTTATTCAATCTTTACCCAATTTTATGGATGTCTAATTCTAATTGAATATTTTAAACTTTAAATTTCTTGTCTTACCAGTTTTGTTGGTTTATGCCCTATAGTCAATCGCTTTGATTGTAGTTTAGTGACAAATTATTTAAAGACATTCTTTTTCTTGTACATATTTAGATATATATGATAAAGTCCTTGCGACAATTGTACATCACAAATGAAATTATAATGAGATTATAATCATACGATTCATATTGCATTTATGTATTATCCCTAAATTATTCCTAGTCATTGCTCTATTAAGATTGGACATTAATATAACGTAAAAAGAATAGCACACGTTATGTTTTTTCTTATGAAGGAAGTAGTCGATCTCATAGGCTAAAGTAAAAAGATACTTAAACAAACGTGTGGGTGCTTGTTAGAAAACAAGTTCATTGAACATACCCGACATGAGAAATCTATTTGGAACATTACTTATATGTCTATGGGATTCTCATTGTGATGATTGTATAAGTGATCCTTTGACTTGAGGTCACCAAAGTTATCTTGTATAGGGATTGCTTTGTTTTGATACTATTTGTGACCTGTTTAATTATGGGCCGATCAAACAGTACTCATTGGATGTAACATGAATTATATGGAGATATATAGTTGTGTGATCAAGATAGGATCTCACCCTAAAGTAATTAGGGAGAATGTTCCGTTGTTCTCGATTAGTATTGATTCGGGAAATCTTTGGCTAAGGTGGAATGACGTTTTGTAAATAATTTACAAATGTCATTAATTGAATCAATAGCTAATGGAAGAAAACTAATATGATTAGACTTAAAATAAGATAGACATTAATTCCATGTTTTATGTCTAATCGAAACGTTGTCTAATGAAATGATTAAATTATTCGAAAAAATCATACACGGAAAGGTTAGTAAAAACCACTTTGACATTCCTAAATATTTAGGTAGTCATGATGTATTTCTAGACGCCAACCTTGATCTACGATTATAAATCGTTTAATTAGAGAATTAAAGATAAATTAAAAAAAGTTTTAATGTATCTAATTCTAATTCTGATTATAAATTATAATTATAATTTATAATCAATGCCAACATATTTGGGAACCTAATGATTCTCACGTATAAATTAGGTTGAAAAGAGTAAAGTTAATTTAATCAAGTTAGACTTGATTATAAAATTTGAGAAATTTTATGATTAAATATGAGATATTTAATAAATAAGAATCAATATGAGATATTGAATTTTATTTGGGCATATTTGGTATTTAATAAGAATTATTTGTAATTTTAATTAAAGTCTAATTGAAATTAGAATTTAATTTCAATTAAATTACTAAAACATTCAAAGCTTATTATAAATAAGCTTAAGATCTACGAAGCTAACACTTTTTGCTTAACCCTCTCTATAAGAGTTACAGAGTTCTCTTAATTTATTCTATAGATACCGTGAGATGCCGGACGTTTGTGCGGCTACATTGGTTGAGACGGATCGATTTCAAAAATGGTTCGAGGGATACGACAAGATAAAGATCAAGATTCGGAATAAGGTACGAATTAAGTTTTCATTTTATTATGATTTGTATTGATCATTTTATAGAACTAAAAAGATCTTAATTTTCGAGAAATCAAAAATTATGAAAAAGTTCAGTAAATATTTCGCTGCGGTCAGAATCAAATTTCAACTCGGTTTTCCAACATATTTAACTGTCGATTCAGTTTTCAAAACTTCGACTAATACATATTAAAGTTTTGAATTTTCAGTAAACCTTCAACCAACTTATTATTGCTATGATTAATTGATTATTGGAATTTTGTTAAATCTTAATGATGTATATCAGAATTTAACTAAAATCAGCACTCAATTTTCAAAAAACTTTCAACAAATATGTTGTTCACTCAACTATTGCTATGGACATACATGATAAACTGCATTTACCTAGGCTTTAAAAAATATCAAGATGGTCCAGATAATACCTATTAATCTTGTAATTTTGTTTATTTTATTATATTTTTAAATTGGGTTAATTACCAAAAAAATCTCAAACTTTACTTAATTTTGTAATTATAACTCGAACTTTAAAAAATGATAACTAAATACCTGAAATTTCAATTTTTCTCAAATATAGCCCGACGTTAGTGTCTTTCTTAACGAAGCTGACCTGACTTTCACACATAAGATGCTAGGCATAAGTCAATTTTCACATTAAATTATAATTTAATTAAATTAATTGTTATTAATTGACTTTGAGGTGATTTGGCATACAGAGGAAGGGAGTAAATGGACCAAAAAAGAAATAATCTAAATCGAAAACCAATCTTTATACAAAAATGTATATATACCTTACAAATTAAGGCGAGGCAATAGCCTAAGTTGTTTTTGTCTTTCATCCTTCTCTTTTATGATAAATGTTTATGTTTCTTATTTTGTGGCTGAGCACTTTTTAGAGGGAGAAAGTAAGTTAGTAAGAGAAAAGAAAATGCAAATTTTCAAATGAAAGAAAATTGGATATGTATTTGGAATGAGTGAATGAACAAGAAGAGGGACTTTAACCACCATCAAAATCAATTAACTTAGAATTTTAGGTGGATGGCAAAGGCGAAGAGAAGGGTAAGATAGGGTTTTTCTTGTTTGATTTTATTTTGTTAAAATCTGATGTGGATTTAACATTATACATGATATCCTACATTTACCATAATGTAGTTGATGTGACTTGTCATGTCAATTACTAACGTTATACTATATCTGAGAAAAATTGAAAGTTAAGATATTTAAGTGTCACTTTTTAAAAATCAAGCTATAATAATAAAATTATGTAAAGTTTAGGAATTTTTAGTAATTAACCCTTTTAAATTTAAAAACTAGAAATTATTTCCTCTTTTATATATTTCAAATCAATATCCATTTTTTTTAGAATTAATCTAAAATTAGAATACTCACTTTAGTTTTTCATTGTATTTGAAATGTCTTTTGTATCTCTAAGTTTTTCAAAAAAAATTATTTATTAATAAAAATAATATTTTAAATAATTCGATTTAATTGGTTATTTTTTTCATATACTTTACAAAATTTCAATTTTATTCTAAGATAAGACATACAATTTTGTTTTTCATATTTTATGCCAAAAATTCTTAGTTTAATTATTTTAAAAAATGAAATGAGATATTAAATTAACTTAAATAATATCTTGCCCCCATAAATAACAAGAGAAAGTAGGGGACTATACTTTCTTTTTGGTGCTTATGGTATTTAACTTTAAATAACTCTGAAACCAAGCAACCACCACACCAACATAGTTCATATTTAAAATTGTCTGTGGTACATGTTTGATTATTTGGATCTAATTTTTAGAGTGAACTAGTTCATCATAACAACTCATGTTTTATTTCTAAAAAAAATCTTATAGTTTTAATCTTTTTATAGTCATGGTCTAAATTATCTCTCGATATAGGTTCTCCTTTTGTTATGTCAGCGTCAGAAATTATTTCTCTTAGGAAAAACATCAAATGGATAAAATATAACCGCGAATGTTGTATTGCCTTGTTTTGATGGCCTTTATTTTCATAATGCTATTGTTTAATTAAAATTTGGATTATATCTAAAGTTGTTAAATAATAAAAGTTAATTAAATTACTTATTTTCAATTAACTAATCTTAATGAATGATAGATAATTATTATTACATCAAATATATGATTGATGAAATAATTATTTTGTAGTAATGATCAATAATAATTCTAAATAGAGGAAGTGAGCATAAACTAATGTTTGTTTATTAGAGACTCTCGACTTATTATCAACTTTATTTTTTTATTACAAAATTTCACAAACTGCTTTTTATTAATTAATCACTTTTGTAATGATTGGTGAGTTAGATTAACCTCCTTCAAGTTCGGATTAACCTAAACTTCCAACACTCCCTCCAAGTTGAATACAACACTCTTCATGTTTCTTCTGAGGCAAGTTCTTTGTAAGAATATATGTAACCTGTTGATCTATCGTGCAATTCTCTAGTTTAATTTCACCATTTGCAAGTAGTTCTCTGATAAAATGATGCTTAATTTCAATGTGTTTTGTTCTACTATGATAGATCGAATTTTTTACTAACATCACCACTAATTTACTATCACAAAATAGATATGTAGCTTCATCTTGTTCATTAACCAATTCTCGTAAAATCTTCTTTAGCCATACTACCTGACATGCTGCAGCTGTTATAGCAATATATTATGCTTCTGTGGATGATAAAGCCACTGTGCTTTGTTTATTTGAACTCCACGAGACTGCTGTCGATCCAAGTACAAAATAGTTTCTAGAGGTACTCCTTCTATCATCAACGGTTCTTGCCCAATCGTTGTCACTATAACCTTTAAGACTAAAGGATATTGTTTTCTTAAATCAAATTCTCACTTCTTTTGTTCTTGCCAAGTATTGCAATACCCTCTTTGCAGCACCAAAGTGATGCTTTGTCGGATGATGCATAAATCTAGACAACATTCCCACTAAAAAACTGATGTCACATCATGAGTGAGTCATATAAATGAGTCGTCCAATTAGACTTCTGTACTGGTTTCCATCACCTAGCATGTACCATCTTCAACTTGTAGCTTCTCGTTGATGTTCATGGGCATGATTGCTATCTTGCAGTTCATCATGTTATACTTCTTTAAAGTGTCTTCAACATATTTTCTCTATGAAATAAAAATTCCTTCTCTGCTTTGAACAACTTCTATCCTTAAGAAATAATGAAGTTCTCCCAAATCTGTCATCTCAAACATTGGCTTCACAGAACTTTGAAACTCATATATGAGTTGTGAGGATGAACTAGTATAAATTATGTCGTCAATAAATAGACTTATGATCATTAAATTTTTAATACCTTGCCTTTTAATATATAAAGTCGGCTCATGCATACTTCTTTCAAAGTAATTTTTGTGGAAAAATTCGTCAATATTGCTATATCAAGTTTTAGGGGCCTGTTTGAGCCCGTAGAGTGCCTTCTTTAGGTGCTACACTTTATCTGATTTGCTTGAGTCTTCAAATCCAGGGGGCTGACTCAAATATACTTCATCATGTAGTTCTCCATTCAAGAATGTCGACTTAACATCAAACTGATGAACTTTCCATTCTCTTTGAGCTGCTCATGCCAAAATTACATGAATTGTTTCAGAGCCAGCTATAGGTGAAAATGTCTCCTCGTAGTCGATTCCTTGTTGTTGGGCATATCCCTTCATTACCAACCTTGCTTTGTGCTTTTGAATACTGCCATTAGCTAGGAACTTTGTTTTAAAAATCCACTTCAAACCAATGCAATTTTTACCTTTGGGAAGATTAGTTAACTCCCATATTTAATTACGTTGTATAGACGCCAACTTATCTTTCATCGCATCTCTCCATTCCTACCTTTCCATAGCTTCTTCTACTTTAATCGAATCTTTAGCAAATAGAACTAATATTGATGTAGCCTCTCCCTCAATTTCAAATTGGCGTCAAAGTATTCTACCACGCTCACTTTTACGCAGCTGAGCTAGCTCATTGGAAGAAGATTCTTCAGATGAAGAGGTAGTACTTGACAATGGACTTGTTCTTGCTAGTGTCGAGTTCAGTTAATTGATCAGAGTTATTGCCTCTTTGTTGACTTCAATGTCTACAATTGACGTCTATTGATTCTCATCTTTGCTTTCCCACTTCCAGACTCCCTGCTCATTAAACACCACATCTCTACTAACAACAATACAATTCCTTACCAGATCATAAAGATGATACGCTTTAGAATCGGAACTATAGCCCACAAAAATTAATTTTTGTGACTTGTCTTCTGAATTATGCTTATCTGTAATTTGAAAGGCATAGCATACACAAACAAAAATGCGTAAATGACTCACTGATGGTTTATTGTCTTTCCAAGCTTCATAAGGGGTTTGACTCTCAACATCTTTTGGGGGAAATAGATTAAGGATATGGACAGCTGTAGCAATGCCTTTTGCCCAGAAGGAGTTAAGAAGACCTTTGGCTTTCATCATTGAACGGGTCATCTCCACCACTGTGTGATTCTTTCGTTCAACCATGTCATTTTGCTCTGGAGTATACGATGAGGTGAGCTCCCTTTTAATGCCCTGTTCGTCACAAAATGTAATGAACTCCTTTGAGAGAAATTCACCACCTCTATTTGTACGGAGTACCTTTAAATTTTTCCCACTTTGCTTTTCCACCATGACTTTAAATTTCTTAAAATGATCAAAACGTTTCTGACTTAATATGCAAAAAAAAAAACCCAACTCATTCAAATGAAATCATCCGTAAATAGCAAAAAAACTTGCTTCCCATAAGAGATTCACTCTTCATCGGTCAACATAAATCAGCGTGTACCAACTTAAGGACCTTTGTTGCTTGCTTGGCTTTTCTAACAAGAAATGCTTTCTTTGCTTGTTTTCCAAGCACACATCCTTCACATACCTTCTTTTGTTCAGAAATAGAGGGAAGGCCACTAACCATTTGTCTATATTTTAACAACTGCAGACCCTTATGGTTAAGATGACCATACCTCAAGTGTCATAACTCGCTATCCTCCATTTCTTTGTTGACCAACACAGCTTCTATGTTTCCAGTGAAATCAAGAGGGAACATTCTGTTGGAAGACATATCAGCTTGAGCAAGCACTTTTCCTGAGTTCCTCTTCTTTATCACACAATTCGATCTATCAAATACCAGTGAATAACCACATTCAATTAACTGACCTATGCTTATAAAGTTATGTGCCAACGGAGAAGCATAATGCACATCTTTAATAGGCTGTTGTTGATTACCTATCACAACCATGACCATCCTATGTCTAATTGGAAGCTTCTAATTATCACCTAGACGAACATGTGATTTGATGGATTCTTCCAATTCTTTGAACTTGGATTTATCTCCCGTGATGTGATGCGAGCATTCACTGTTAAGATATCAGACCCCATTCTCTACCCTTTTAATGGTTATGTCTGCTGCGAACAAATAGTCTTTTTGATTCTCATCCTCTTCTGCATAAGTGGCTTCATCAGGCTTTGACTAACAAAACTTTTCTATATGTCCATATTTCTTTTCCTGAAGTTTATCACGTTGAGCAAGCACTGAATAACCACATTCAATTAACTGAAGTTTATCACATTGAGCAAGCACTTTTCCTTAGTCCCTCTTCCTTATCACACATTTTGATCTATCAAATACCACTGAATAACCACATTCAATTAACTGACCTACACTTATCAAGTTATGTGCCAACCGAGAAGCATAATGCAAATCTTTAATAAGCTTTTATTGATTACCTATCACAACCATGGCCATCCCACGTCCTTCAATTTGAAGCTTCTGATTATCACCTAGACGAACTTATGATTTGATGGATTCGTCCAATTCATTGAACTTGGATTTATCTCTCGTGATGTGATGTGAGCATCTACAGTCAAGATACCAAACCTCATTCTCTGCCTTTTTGATGGTTGTGTCACCACGAACAAGTAGTCTTCTTGATTCTTATCCTCTTCTGTATAAATGACTTCATCAAGCTTTGACTAACAGAACTTTTCTATGTGTCCATATTTCTTCCAATAAGAACACTACACAGAACTGTTGCGACCTCGTCCCCTTCCTCGGAAGCCTTCTCTTCCTGTGCCTCTTCCTCGCTAGTTCGAGGATTGTGTTTCTCCTTTAGATTGAAAAGCTTTTTCTTCTTCTTTTATCATTGTCCTGCTTATCCTGATCTCACGTGCTTGCAAAGAACCCATTAATTCATCAAAAGAAAAAACAGAAAGATCTTTAGATTCCTCAATCGTTGCTACTACATGATCGAATTTAGGAGTTAAACTTCTTAGAACCTTGGCAACAACCATTTTATCAGCAATTATTTCTCCATAAGAACGCATCTGACTTACGATAGATGAGATACGTGCCAAGTATTTTTGAACTGATTCGCTTTCCTTCATGGAAGAAGTTTCAAATTCATGATGAAAATACTAAAGTTTAACAGTAATTACCTTTGTTAAACCTGAAATTATGTTCTCAAGATGGTCCATACTTGTTGGGTCATGGTTGCAGCTGCTATCCGTGAGAATATTGATAGTGGTTTTCCGATATGTGTAAATTTTAATGATTAGCCACAATATTTCGCAAGCTCACCGGTCGTTCATGTAGTACCTAAGGTGTCGATCCTATGAGGAGGGACAATCTACTCTTAAAATCTAAGGACAAAACGATTAGCAGAAATTTAAATGTAACAAAACTAAGATAATAATGCAATTCAATTAATTAAATTAATTTAAGAAACAGTCACGAAAATATTAACAATTTTAGCAATTGTAGTGCATACTCAAGGATCAACCTAAGGAACTACCAATTGAGAGAAAGGGGAATTTTACTATCTTTAATGCTAATATAATCAATTATGAATTACTGGATTATTGGTTCTAGACAGTCCTAGGGTTGATTACCCTCTCTCGAGTTATAACCATTAATCCTAATTTATAAACCCTAATCAGGTTAAGGGAATTGCAATCTCGCGATTAAAAATCTATCCAAAATCCTAATTAGATTTGAAGTTGTCCAAAAACTATCGAAAACTTATGCAAGATCTCTTTTCACACAATTTACCGATTTGATTTAATTCTCGTTTTATTAAATTACCTATCTCTCGTTAGCCCAATTTAGTTATTTTTCACTCGATTCACCCTCTCAGTTTATCACCGAATTATGCAGTTGTAGAAATTAAATCACAATAAATCCAGTAAAAACATAAACAACAAATTTCATTAAATCAAAGATACAACCACTGAAGGTGAGTTTAGAACATCTTCACATTCACAAAACTTATCATCATACTGTTATTCTCAATTCTATATACTAATAAAAATGGAAATTAAATAGGAAATACGATATGAAAGAAGACGGGAGGCAGTGACGTCGGGAAACTCCTAATAAGGGAAGTACGTCGAATTGACTTCTTCTCCACTTCTCTCTTCCTTCTTCTCTTCCTCTATCTCTCAACAATTCTCTCTAAGGTTTCTCTGAAAATGGATGATGCAAAAGCTCCTCTTCTTTTTTGTTTTATTTTTTAAATACCTTTTGTGTTCTCAACAGCCTTAGGGTTTTTCTGGGGTCTAAAAGGTCCGAAAATTCCTCGAAACTTGACATTTTTGAGTTTCTACCCGACGCAAGCCACGATCGTAGCCTTGTATGTCACAATCGTGAGCCACATCTGAGCCTAACTCTAATGTTTGTCATGATTGTGGCCTGTTATTCCATGATAATGGCCCGAATGTCCCCAAAACTTTTCCACTCTTCGATGTTGACCTTGAAACACTAACAAACACATCAAGGTATCTCAAAAATATAATAATTAAGCTCAAAGACTTGTATTAACTCATAAAACACTTAAAACATAAATAATTAATAAACTAACGCAATTTTGACCTAAACATGTACTAAACGATTAAATTAAATATTAAATACATATCAAACTAAGCCCTAAAACACGATGCAATTAGCACTTATCAATTCATCTACTTCTTGTTGGATAAAGAATAATACTTTGGCATCACATTTCTGATTTTCTTTCTGCCTTGTCTCATCATCGCTTGTTTCTGCATACCCATTTTCTACCAAGTGATGTAGCTCCGCAAGTTCACGGGTCTCAAGTAGTATAGTATAATATCGTCCCACAGGGAGTAATGGTGTAAGTACTAGGCTTGGATTACTCTATTAATTGGACTAAACAGTTGAGTAAGAATGGGGAATTAAATTTAGGAATTTAACTATCAAAAATAATAAAACTAATGCTAAACAAAGATGTGAATGTCTTTAGGGATTAATCCGAGTGGAATGTGATAAGCTTCAAGGAGGGTTGCACTTTTAGCGTTTTCTATGCACTTTACCTGGATCAATTTATTAGGCAAATTTTTGGTTAATAGACGGTTGAGCCTAGAGTTTCTTAGATCCTCTTTCAAGGTATCAAAGGAGTATTATGCCATAATTCTAATCTACTGTC